>JAAAKG020106529.1:0-15642 GCA_010014905.2 Druon quercuslanigerum | reverse complement strand
GTACAGATCCATTTTAAAAATACTTTATTTATTTATACTTACATTTCATAAAATAACACTGTTTCTTTTTTTTTAATTGTTTAAATCTTCAAGACATCATTTTAATTATTTAAAAAACTGTTGAAAAAATGCTCCTAAATAATATAAAATTAAATCAATATTTAAAAATATTCTTTCTTAAAATTTTAAGACGTTTGGTGTTTGAAATTTTTTTTAAAGTGGTTTGAAATTGAATCAATATGGCTTCGGCGCTCTCAGTTCGTTTGGAACCTTTAGGAAAGGACAATTTTGACACTTGGAAGCTTCAGATTGAAGCGCTGCTAATTAAGAATAACGCCTGGAATTATGTAAACGGTAGGAAGCCTAAGCCAGCGGTAGTGTCGGGCGATGGAGTCGAACAATGGGAAGAAGCAGACCTGAAAGCACGTTCAGACCTGATTCTGGCGATTAGTCCATCGGAGCTGAAGCAGATAAAAGGATGTGCAACTTCAAACGCTGTTTGGGTAAAGCTGCACTCGATTTATCAATCCAAGGGACCTGCCAGGAAAGTCACGTTAAAGCAACTCATCTTATATAAAATGCAAGAAGGTGAGGGCGTGCGCGATCATATTTCTAGGTTTTTTGATGCTGTTGATAAATTAGAGGAAATGGAGGTCGAAATTTATCAAGATCTCCTAACTATTTTATTACTATATAATTTATCGGAAAACTACGAGAACTTTCGTTGTGCAATCGAGTCACGTGACGAACTGCCGACTCCGGAAACGTTAAAGATTAAGATAATCGAGGAAAATAATGCGCGAAAGGCTCAGCATCGAGAGAGCGGTCAAAACTCGATGATTGCGAGCAAAAAAATTTTAAAAAGCCCGCGAAATCGAATAATAATAATAAATCAGTCAGAGACGGAACATTTCCATTCAAGTGTTTTTGGTGTAAAAAGGTCGGACATAAAGCCTTACAGTGTAGTAAGGACAAGAACGCTGATAACGCTAAGAAAGTGGAAGAAGTGATTTATCTTGTGAGTACCGCGACTTGTGAAGTTCAATCCGCGCTTAACGTTAAATCGGGTGATTCTTTGCGTAAATGGTATTTAGACAGCGGCTGTACGTCACATATGTGCCATGATGCAGCGTTGTTTCAGTCTATGGAAGAATCAAAGCAACGCTCGTTGAATCTCGCTAGCAGTGCATCTGCGGAAATTAAAGCGAAAGGCAAAGTTCGACTACTGGTAAGCAACGGCCACGAAGAAAAGATTTTAAACCTTAAAAATATGCTTTATGCTCCTGACGTGCGAACTGATTTGATGTCAGTTGCGAAAATCGCAGAACGAGAATGCACCGTGACGTTTCATAAAACTGGAGCAGAAATTCGTGACGAGCATGGTGACGTTAAATCTACAGAAATGTATGACTGGGCTAAAACACACTTCAAAGACATTCATGTCGAATTCTACAATATCAATGATTACAAAGCAAAAGAAGCTCTTTTAAGCGAAAGATTTAACAATTCTATTACAATTAAGGATACACAACAAATACATGCTGTAATTCCCATTTCTAAGACGGAAGTAAAGACGAAACTTTTGTCTAATTCCGAGGAGTTTAATATAGTATCCGTATTTAAAGCCCGGAGCAAAATGCATAAAACGTGCAAGGTTCGTCGAACCAAATAATGCATTATTTGATTCGGGAAGCAAAGAATTTTGACATACTCAGATAGATCGTTTATATGGTATGTCGCTCTTACTTATCAATTATTTCAAATAATACTTTAGCAATGAAAATTCTTGCCAACAACATATTTACCTTTACTTCTTATTTTATAAATCGATGTCTTACATGGAAAGCATTATTTAGGGTGTCTGAACAGTTACATAATGCGCTACACCACTTACTAGCCGCGTCGCGTCGCTTTGTCGTGTAGGACCGTAGAGATGATTTTTTTTTCTCATAAACCACTAGCGGTCCCAGGATAAAACTTGCAGGACTTGTAAAGTACATGCATGGCTTCTTTTGACAAAAAAATTAAAAAAATCAAAGAACACGTATTTTCAAAAACGCGATTATAGTTTTTTGAGTTTTCAAAAAAATGTAACAAAAAAATTTTCACTGCGATAATTTTTTTTTCTTAAATTTAGATGTCATTGCAAACAATTTCAGAATTAAAAAAAATTAAATCGGTTTATTAGAAACAAAGATATAGAACTATCAAAAAAAAGGTACCAAAAATTTCAGAGTCCCATATCTCTACCATTTTTTTGAATTTTCAAAAAATATTTGGGGTTATTTTTCTACACTAATATAGAACTGCATACGCCGAGTTACAGCCAAATTCCTTTTTAAAACGCAAATTCTGGATCCGCTTGACGTGGACTCCACCAACTGTCGAACAGACGAAGACCATATGTTGGTTATTTTAAAACTTTCAGAAGCAAAGCTTTTACTTTGGATAGAACACGGGCAAAGGAAAGTTTAAACCACGTTCGTAAGAGTATATCTTCGTGGGATACTCTGAACAGTCGAAGGCGTATCGGGTCTGGATTCCCTCAAGAAGAAAGATTAATTCAACACGAGACTTGAAATTCGTCGATGAGCCTCGAGCACAGGGGACTTTTTAGGATTCTAACATGGAAGGTTCGCTAGAGAAGGAAGAGACCTCTACTGAAATTGAGAAATCTTCGACTGAACCAGAAAACGTGATGATTCCATTGAAGTCTGTTGAGCATGTGAATCGTCAGAACGTGATTCATGGAGAAGGTAGGTCGGAAGCTGCGGAATCATCGGACGAAGAGGATCGTGAAGAAGAGGTCCGGGAAGCACCGATTGCAGTTCAGGACGTTGCTGTGGAGAGAAGAGGTCCTGGAAGACAGCGTACAGTCAGGACTGGAACCAGGGGACGGCCATGAAAAGAATTTCAAATGGTACTCGAAAATATTCGAGAAAAACAAGAAAATGTCGAATATGCTGTGATGGCTGAAATTTCAATCAAGGAAGCTCTAACTGGACCCGAATCCAAGGAATGGATAGAGTCTATGCGCAAAGAGTTTTTTTCATTAGTGAAAAATAAAACATGGGATATTGTGAATCGGCCTGTCGATAAAAATGTTATTGGCTGCAGAATCTTCTTACGGAATAAGCAAGGAATGAATGGAAAGCTAGGAAAAAGAAAGGCACGATTTGTAGCAAAAGGCTAAACTCAGAAGCCTGGTGTCGACTTCCGAGAAACTTTCGCACCTGTTGCACGGTTAAGTTTGATTCGTGTCATCGTATCTGTGACAGCAGAGTTAGGTCTAAAAATTCATCAGATGGATGTGACTACTGCGTTTTTGAACGGAGAGCTGCAGGATAAAATATACATGGAACTGCCAGACCTCCTCGAGGAAGCTCTTGAGCAAATAGTTGTGGACCAGAGAGGCGAGAAAAAGATTAACACAAGAGCAATAAAAATGCGTCGGGATCTTTAACAAGGTAGGAATCTGGGCAAAGTGTGCCTACTACGGAAGGCGTTGTATAGTCTTCGACAAGCAGGGAGGCAATGGCATAAAAAGTTGGATAGCAAGCTGCAAGAACTTGGAATGACACCTTTGACGGCTGATCCATGTGTTTACGTAGAAAGAAGAGAAAAGGACATTTTGTTATTAGCCATCTACGTAGACGACATCGTGATTGCATCAGAGAATGAAGAGTGGATAGCAGAAACGAAAATAAGCCTCATGCAAGAGTTTAAGATGAAAGATCTTGGCAAGATTCAAAATTGTCTAGGTTTTGAATTTATGCATACTGCTGACAAGATTCTCATGACTCAAAGGAACTAAATTTTGCATATTCTGACACGCTTCGGAATGGCGGATTCCAAACCAGTAAGAACACCAACGGATTCGGGGGCAAAGCTGATCAAACCCGAGAACTCGTTGAAAGAAGAGATGGAAATGTATCCTTTTCGCAATTTAATTGGATCACTCATGTACCTGACTGTCGGGACTCGACCAGACATCGCATACTCGGTCAGTTCACTGAGTCAGTTCAGCACTTGCTATGCGAAGGATCATTGGGTCGCAGGCAAGAGAATACTTCGGTACTTGAAAGGCAATAAAGATCTGGAAGGATTTGCTAATGCTGACTGGGGAGCATGTCTGGAAGATAGGCGCTCTTACACAGGATTCGCATTCATTCTGGGAAGAGGGCCTATTAGTTGGGAAGCGAAGAAGCAACGGACGGTTGCGCTTTCCAGCACGGAAGCAGAGTACATGGCTCTCACAGAAGCTACCAAAGTGGCAATGCACCTCAAAAGATTACTGGAGGAGCTGGGAGTACAAAAGGATTCATCTGTCGTTATCTTCAACGACAATCAGGGGGCTCAGAAGCTGGCAAAAAATCCCGTATTTCACGCTCGAACGAAGCACATCGACATTCGACACCATTTTGTTCTAGAAGCTTTGAAGAATGACCTGGTACAGCTTGAATACCTGTGCACTGAAGAAATGTTAGCGGACGTCCTGACAAAAGGACTGCCTGGTCCGAAGCACCGAAAATGTTTGGAGAAGCTGGGACTTGGACCCGCGAAGATGCCGAATCTCACAATCTCAGCTTGAGGGGAAGTGTTATAACATAATGTTTTTTGTGCAAGTGTAAGACAAGCTTAGCTTGTGTGAATAAGTATGATCGTGGCAACGCTGTTCTCGTCACTACTAAGTGGCAACGTCGCCTTGTTCGCCTTTTGCGTCTTGTGTGTTTCTAGGACCCTTCAGTTGTTTCGTTACCTTCGTTCACGCGAGTACGTCATCCGCAACGTTTGTACATATTTTTCAGATGTTAGGTGCTCGTATATATTTGAAAAAAATTTTATTTATACTGCTAAATGAGACGACTGAAAAATCCCGGAAAATAAAATTTCCAACACTGCAAAACTCCCGAATAATAAAAGCTCTGACAGAAAATTTCCGAGTCATGAATTTTCCGAATTAAAGCAATTAAAAAAATAATGTTTTTTAAAAAATTAAGATTAATTATTGAAATAATAATTAAATATCTCTACCAAAGTAATTTTTAGTTAATGGTTAAAGTTTTTGAAAATAATTTTTCGAATTAAAAATGACAATAATTTCAAATTATTAACTTTTCAAAATATTTACACAATTGTTGCTGCTTCAAAAGAATGGAAGAAATTAAACATTATTAAGTTTTTTTAGTGCAATACTTATCAACATTTATTGATTAATTTTTAATTGCTCAAACAAATTTTATTTGTTTGAAGAATTTTTAAAAACTTTTTTTCATAAAAATTATTACTGTATGTCTAGAGGAATATTAAAAAAGATCGTTTAACTAATTTTTAATTATGTGCTCAAATTTTATTTATCTAAAAACTTTTTCTTTCTTTTTGCAAAAATTCTTCGAATTTCCAATTTATTATCTTTAACTGGCATACATTTATTTTCCAATTGTGAAAACAATAAATTATTATTATTTATTTTCAACTAATAATCAGGGGTCTATATGAATTAATTTTTTATTTTATAAAAAATATTGTTTAAACAAAGTAAAGGTTGTTGAAAATTAATAATAATTTATTTTTTTCTATAGTTGGAAAATATTTTTAAAAAAATTTCTGTTATTGAAGGTAATAAATTGTCAGTTCGTCGAACTTTTGGGAAAAACCATGTTTTAAGCAAACTAAAATAATTTTGTTTAAATAATGAAAAATCAATGAACAATTATTGGTAAGTATTCCATTAGACCAACAGTACTGAATTTTATTAAAAAAACAAAAATTTTTAAAAAAAAATTATCTAAACAAATCTAATTTGTTTAAAAAACTATAAATTAATTTTAAAAAAATTATTTTAACAAATGTCATTAGTTTAAATTGAAATTTATTAAAAAAACATAACTCTGGTTACGATAGATACGGAAAAGAATTCTATTTCTCAATTTTTTATTTGAAAGGATCAGATTTCTTGCTACGTGAAACTACCGAAATTAAGAATTTTTTATTTTATTTCTTTATAAATATTCTGGCCATCAAAGAAAATTTAAATTTGATGAAACCTTAGGTTTAAATATTTTGTAACAAGAGTGGTTGATAACAGTGGTTATTGTTAATTTTTCTATTTATACTATTTTCAGTGCAAAAAAATTTGTCTGTGCAAAAGGGCCAAAATGTTAAATTTATTTATAAAAATTTAAATCGTTATATTTTATGAAATATTATTCAATATTTATTTTCTTCAGGAATACCTACTGTCGTTCTAGCAATGGAAGGAATTTATAATTAAAAAAATTTTAAATTATAATATTTTGCTACAAGAATTGTTTATAACAACTATTATTATTATAAACATTTCAATTAATTTTTATTTAAATATCATTTCTACATTGATATAAAACACTGTTACCTAAAAAATTTTTTTGCCGATAATAAGACTATTTGTCAATTTGTTCATAAAATTGGTTTATAATAAATAAATGGAATAATAAACAAATTATTTATGTTCTATGAGTTCCTAAGTATTTACTTAAAACAGTATAAAGTTTTTATGATTAGTTATTAAAGCGTTAAAAAATTGTTACTTAGAAAATTTCATTTTTTCCGTACTTTGAGTAAAAAAATTATTAATAAACAAATAGAGGTGACAAAAGTGCACAAAAAAGGTATAATTTTCTTAAATGTCACAATAAATAATTCGAAAATTTACTTTTTTTCAATTTCGATTTCCGTATCATGGCGATTTTTTATTGTACACTTTTGTCACTAAAAAGTTTTCAACTAGCCAAAATAATTCTTCCCCTATTTACACAGTCGTTAAAATATTTTTTTAGAAAACAGGGTAGAAAAAAATTAAATCTGCTAATGCAAAAATAAATAAATAAATAAAAGGAAATGAGAAAAGTATACTTTTTTTTAAAGAAGTATTTTTGTAAAGTTTTACATCAAAATAAATGGATATTTAACTTAAGGACTTTATCCTAATTGTTTTTGCAAGAAATTGTATGATATTTGAATTCGAGAATAAAAATGTACACCAAGGCTAATCGTAAGGCGTCTCTCTTCTTATCTTATCTTTCATCGTCTTCGTTATCTTTAGACAATTCTGGCCAGCGTACAGAATTATTAAAGTTATAAAATTCCTAAAAACATTAATCTGGATTTAACTTTACTAAAATTCACTAAAATAAATAAAAGCAAAACTTATTTTAAGAAACTAGCTCAACATACCCCAGAGATAAAAAAATGACTAAATTTTATTTAACACAATGAACAGTAATCGCAGTCACTTACGCAAGGCTTTTCTTAGTACGACAAAAATTAAATATTAACATTTTGAAAATAAAATCCATCAGCGCATCTGACAGTATAACGCCCATATTCTATATTTTTTAAATTAATTTTTTGAATAAATACATGAACCAATAGAAACGCGAATGGAAAAAGGAGAATTGATAGTATACAAATGATTTATTTTTCAGAAATATTACATAGAATTTACATATACTTCAAACCTTATTTTGACAACATAGGAACAGAAGATGTATGCTTTATGTTTTCGTTTAATACTAATTATCAATTAGAGATTTTTAATCTTCTTTCTTATGTTCATGATCACCTTTATGTTCTTCTTTATGATGATCTTTATGCTCATCTTTATGATGATCTTTATGTTCATCTTTGTGTTCATGTTCAGGCTTATGTTCAGGTTTATGTTCAGGCTTATGTTCAGGTTTATGGTCAGCTTTATGATGATATATATGATGCTCAGCATGCACAACTATATGTGAAGGATGTGATCCAGGATGTTCACCATGTTCATGCTTATGTTCGGAATGTGAGTCATGTGATCCAGGATGTCCACCATGTTCTGGCTTATGTTCTGGCTTATGTTCGGGATGTGAATCATGTCCATGTTCATGTCCATGTTCATGTCCGTGTTCATGTCCAGGCTCATGTCCATGTTCATGTCCATGTTCACGTCCAGGATGAGAACTTGGATCACCCATTCCCGAATATGAACTATATCCAGGAGATCCAGAACTTCCAAATCCAGAACTTCCACCATGTCCGAATTGGTTGCTTCCACTATTCCCATAGCCGGAACTTGGACCATGACCGAAGCCGGAACTTGGACCATGACCATATCCGGAACTTGGACCTGGACCATATTCGGAACTTGGACCATGACCATATCCATCATGATTATAAATATCATGGTCGTATCCACCACTTCCAAATTGTTGATTCATTTTTTTTTTATTTCTGCGATTCATGTACCATGCTCCTCCTGCTCCTCCTACTCCTGCGCCTACTAATCCTGCTATTAGTGATTTATCGCTGTCTGAGCCTTCTGTTTTCTCTGTTCCACTTGTTGGTGCCGTTGTCGTTCCAGTTCCTGGGTCTGGTGCTGGTGCTGGAGCACCTCCTGTTGCAGGATCTGTAGAATAACCTCCCGAACCACCTCCTCCACCACCTCCTGCATAACCTGTTCCTGCATTGGGATCTGCATAACCACTAGAACCTCCTGCATAACCTCCTGATGGATCTGCATATTGAGTACTTTGAGCACCTCCAAGATCTGAAAAATAAGAAATCTATTTAACCACCAGATAGAATCAGTGCAATCACACAATCATTACCAGAGAATGGTACTCGAATGTGAAATTAGTTTACTGTATAGCCATATTAAAAACTGCGAAAAAATGTTTCAGGAGATACGTGGCAATAGAAATACATATTGTGAAAAACTGCATATTGTAAATAATTTTTTCAAACAATATAACAAAAATTTGTGTAATTACCAAGAGATATTCCAAAGGCCACACAGGCAACGAGCAGAGCAATCACGAAGACCCTCATCTTCTTTGATTAGAAGAAAATAAGTCGAGTACAATTTTGCAAACGCTTACTAATATTTTTTTAGAAGATCGTTACTGCCTATATATATACTTTCTGCTATCTCAAGATTTATGAGTACCTAAAGCATACATTCGCCTTTCTGCGTAGTTGATTGTAGTGTTTCATCACATCTGTAAATCTGGAACCTGGTTTTTATTTGAACAAGCACACACATAATATAATCTCACGTGATTATTAAGTTAATGACATCATTTGTGAAGAAAATTTCCTTTAAAATAACAAGGTTATATCAGTGTTTGTAGTAGACATAAAATAATAAAATAAAATGCTTTCAAATGACGCAGGCCACATATTAAAAAATGATAATACTATTACCATATGCGTGTTACATATTTCAAGAATATTGAACATCTCCCCTGCCCTCGCCGCTCTGACACCTTTTCAATTATCTTCAAAATATTGATATGTTTTGATAAACATTCTGGCAGCAGGTGGTATTATTTCCATATGACTACAAATATAATTATCTAAAATTATTTTCTCTGACAAATTAAATTCTAAACTAATTGTCATTGAAATCATAAGACACCTGTACTTTTTTTGAAATATTTGACTATTACTTATTTATATCAGATGCAATCTAGAATTGATTGTTCAGCAAGCTGAGAGTATTCAGGTTCTACCCGAGTTGCAATTCAATTGTTGGAGACAAAAGAGTATATTTATAAGAAAAGTGGGTGTCTTGATTTTTACATTTACTATTGTAGCAGTTTCTTTACTCAAAGCAACAGTAACAGTTACACGCGTAAAATGACTATGCCCAGGCTTGTGATCAAGATGTCCACCAGCTCTTTCTTAAAATCTAAAACAAAAAAAATATTTTTATTTTACATAAATTTATTCAGTAGAATGACGAAATTGCAATGCATGCATTGTAAGTGTTTTAAATCGTGAGGTCACCGTCCAGCATTCCATTAGATATATCAGAGCGTTTTTAAGCGTTTTTAATGGAATTCACGTAATTAACCGAATTCAAAGAATTCCAGGAATCCACGAAATTCATCATATGCACGGAATTCATTACATTCACGGAATTTACGGAATTCATGAAAATGAAAGAATTCACGAAGTCTGTTGAATTCGAGGAATTAATGAAATTTACAGAAGTCGGAATTCAAGTAATTTATGAAACTGAGGAAGTTCAATCAATTTAAGGAATTCAATAAAATCAAGGAATTAAAAAAACAACTCATTTGGCGGAATTTGCGAAATTTATGGCATTCATAAAATACATGGAATAATTAGAATTCAAAGAGATTGGGGAATTACCTTTAATGAAGGAATTTACGGAATTCGCGGAATTCATGTAACACCTGTAACTCGCGGAATTCACGGAATTCAATGGATTTCTGGAATTCAGCAAATTCACGAAATTGACGGAATTTATGGAATTCCTGGAATTTGCAAAAATCAAAGAATTCGCGAAATAGAAGGAATTGACGGAATTTATGGAATTCATTCAATTCGCGGAATAGAAGGAATTGATGGAATTCGCTGAATTTAAGGAATTCAAGGAATTCGCGGAATTCAAGAAATTCGCGGAATTCAAGAAATTCGCGGAATTCAAGAAATTCGCGGAATTCAAGAAATTCGCGGAATTCAAGGAATTCGCGGGATTCAAGGAATTCGCGGAATTCAAGGAATTCAAATATTTCAAGGAATTGGCAGAATGTAAAGTATTCATGGAATTCATGGAATCGAAGGAATTCATGAATTTTATAAAATTTGCGTAATTCATGAAATTCAAGAAATTCGCGGAATTCATCGAATAAAGGAATTCGCGGAATTCGCCGTAATCATGGAATTCTCGTTATTCACGGAATGCACATAATTCATGCATTCAAAGAATTCATGGAATTCAAAGACTTCAAGAAATTTACAGAATTCATGGGATTTATTGAATTCATGCAATTTTCGGAATTCATGGGAATCATGGCATTTAAGAAATTTATGGCATTTAAAGAATTCATGGAAACGAAGGAATCATCAATTTTATGGAATTTCTGTAATACATGGAGTTTTCGTTAATCATGAAATTCAAGGAATTCATGGAATTCATGAAATTCAAAGAATTTATAGAATTCAAAAAATTCATGTAATTTAAAGAATTAAAGGATTGTACACATTTTGTGAGGTTTATTGAATTATGCAATTTACAGAATTCATGGCATTCAAGGAATTAATGAATTTTATGGAATTGGCGTAATTCATGGAATGCATGGAATTCAAGGAATTCATGGAATTCACAGAATTCAAAGAATTCATGAAATTTAAAGAATTCGAAGGATTCATGGAACATAAATAATTCATGGAATTTACAGAATTCCTGGGTTCCGCGGAATACATGAAATTCACAGAATTCAAGGAATTCACAGAATTTAATGAATTCACAGAATTTAAGGAATTCACAGAATTTAAGGAATCCACGGAAACGAAGGGATCGTAAATTTTATGGAATTTGTGTAATTCATGAAATTCAAGGAATTCATGAATTTTATGACATTTGCGTAATTTATGGGATTCAAAGAATTCACGAAATACATGAAATATAAAGAATTCGTGGAATGTACAGAATTCCTGGGGTACGCGGGGTACATGAAATTCACAGAATTTAAGGAATTTTTGGAATTCAAGGAATTCACGGAAACAAAGGGATCATGAATTTTATGGAATTTGTGTAATTCATGGAATTTTCGTAATTCATGAAATTCAAGGAATTCATCAATTTTATGAAATTTGCGTGATTCATGGAATTCAAGGAATTTACGGGATTCATTAAATAGAGGAATTCGCGGAATTCATGAAATAGAGGAATTCGCGGAATTCATGGAATTCACAGAACTCGAAGAATTCATGAAATTCAGAGAACTCAATAAATTGCATTTACAGAATTCTCAGAATTCGCGGAATTTATGGAATTCACAGTATTCAAGGAATTCATGGAATTCAATAAATCCATGGAATCAAAGGAATCATGAATTTTATGGAATTTGCGTAATTCATGGGATTTATGTAATTCATGAAATACAAGGACTTCATGAATTTTATGGAATTTGCTTAATTTATGGAATTTTAATAATTCATGAAACACAAGGAATTCATGAATTTTATAGAAGTTGCCTAATTCATGGAATTCAAGTAATTCGCGAAATTCATAGAATACAAAAAATCGCGGAATTCGAGGAATTCTTGAAATTATCGTAATTCATGGAATTCAAAGAATTCATGAAATTCAACGAATTAAAGAAATTCAACGAATTAAAGGAATTCAACGAGTTCGAAGAATTCGTGGATGTCCTTGAATTTCATATATTTCTTGAATTCCGCAATGTCATAGAATTAGATTAACTAATTGAATTTCACGAATTTCACAATTTCCTTGAATTTCAGGATTTTGTTAAATTCATGAATACCTTAAATTCCGTGAATTCTATGAATTCTCTATTTTCCATGAATTTCGTGCATTCCATGAATTCTCTAGTTTTCATCAATTCCGCGCATCCCATGCATTCCTCAAATTCAATGAATTCCGTGAATTCCACTATTTCAGAAAATTCCATGAATTTTCAACTTTCATAGAATACGTGAAGTTCATGAATTCCGTGAATTTCTTGAATTTATTGAATTCTTTGAGTTTCGAGAATGTTTGGATTCTGTAAATTTCTTCAATTGCGTGAATTCCTTCATTTATGTGGATAATTCGTGATCCATGAAATAAGATAATTGTGTGAATTCCCTGATTTTTTGAATTCCGTAAATTGCGCGACTTCTCTGATTTTCTTGAATTTCGTGATTTCTAAAAATTCCGGTAATTCCATGAATTCTTGGAATCTCGGGAATTCCTTGCATTCCGTGCATTTTGTGTATATTGAGAATTCCTCTAATTCCGTGTATTACTCGTATTACTCGAATCCCATGAATTTCGCGAATTCAATCAATTCCATTAATTCTTCGAATTTAATGAATTCCGTGAATTGCACTAAATCCGCAAATTCCGGACATTACATGAATGATTTAAATTCAGTAAAACCTCTGAATTTACACGAATTTCCTAAATTCGATGAATTATTTTAAGAGGAAATTTAAAAATATTTTGAGAGATTTCGAAAACTTTCAAAAAAGAATCAGGAATATTTTATGGATTTGTTGTTAATTTTCAGAGTTTTTTACAGATTGTAAAAAAAGTTTGATTAATTCCAAATTATATTTAGAAGTTTTGAAAAAATCTTAAAATTACTCAAATCTTTATATGTAAAAAAATTCTGTTATTTTTAAGTTGAAAATAATTTATAAAGTTCCAATCGCATATTTACATTTTTTTAGTGGAGAACAAAATTATTGAGAATGATAAATAAAAATAAATATAAAATTCATTTATTAAATTAAATATAAAAGATAAGCTGAAGGAAGACTAAAACTTTAAATTAAAAATATTTTATTGATGAAATATTAAAGTTTGACTAAAATTATCGGATTATATAATATTGTAATAATTTCAATTCGTATTAAGACTTTCGAATTTAAATAATTACAATCTGGAAATTCTCAAATTTAAACGAATTTAGAATCGTTTTGTCAAACTAATTATTGTTCAGTTTTTTATGCTTGAAGTACAGATTAATTTTTAAAATAATTTATTTATTTATATTAACAATTCATCAAATAAAAATGTTGCTTTTTTTTAATTGTTTAAATCTTCAACACATCATTTGAATTAATTAAAAAACTGTTAAAAAAATTCTCCTAAATGATATAAAATTAAATCAATATTTTAAAAAATTCTTTTTCATAATTTTGAGGCGTTTGGGTTTGAATTTTTTTCTAAAGAAATGCAAATTTTAAAAGCTTGCATCTCGATAATTTTTTAAAAACATTTTATTTAAATTTGAATAAATAAACAATCATTTTTAAAAATGAGAAATGAATTAAGGAGAATTAAATGAGACCACTGAAAAATCCCGAAAAATAAAATTTCCAACACTGTAAAATTCCCGAATAATAAAAGCTCTGACAGCCATTTTTTTTTAAAGTAATATTATTTAATGAATTAATAATAAAATATCTTTATCAAAGTAATTTTTAGTTAATGGATCAAGTTTTTGAAAATTATTTTTTGAATTAAAAATGACAATAATTATATACAAATTGTATGAAGAAATTTTTTTGCAAACCTGATAACATTTTCCAATCAACACGTGCATGATTTAATAGAGCTGTGATTTATATCAAAGCTTTTTTTTAATTTTTGTTTTAACTAACAATTTTATTTTTAAAAGAATTACAAAAATTTAATAATGTGCACATGAAACAAAACTTTTCATTCAAAAATATATTCTTTACAATTGTTATTTTTAATTTAAAAATTTATTTTATAAATTAAATGAATTTTCTTTTATGAAAATATTTGTTTGGATATATTTTAAATGAATAAATGATATTAAAAAAAACCAATTTGTGATTGTTTAAATTCTGCATTTTTCTGGTTAAGGTATTTTATAATTAGTCAATTTTCAGAAAAAAATAAAGTGGGATTAAAAAATGATCCGACCCTGTAAAAATCTCCAAATATAAAATATTTAAAATAGAGAATTCCAGCAATTATATTATTGCCCAAATATAAAAATTAAAATAATAAACGCCCTGAATAGTTTATAAAATTAACGAATTTCTAACAGTGGAATTCCTAACATAATAAAATGTTCGATTTAAACAATTAAAAAAATGTTATTTAACAAAAATAAATACTATTTGTCAAAAAATAAAATAAAACAATGATATCATATGTTGGCAATTTTATTAATTCGGAAATTTTCTACTTCGAAAATGTTTTTCTTCGAGAATTTTACAGTGACAGAAAAGATTATTTTTGGGATTTTTCAGTTTCTTCCTCGCCATTTTTTTAACCAAAAAAAAAAATTTGAAAATAATAATTAAAATAAACGAAAATAATATAACGATTTCGGAAACCAAAATCAATCCAATCTTCGTCCGACAATGTATAAAAATGTTGTAGAATTTTTCGTTATGTCTTACGGTCACATCAAATTAAAACAAAACAGAGATTTCACTTGTAACTCCAATTTATTTCGACGTTTCAGCATCACTGCGTACCTTTTTCAAGAATATCTAAAAATTGATACAGTCATTATTTTTAATATCACTTTTTCTATCACTGTCCTTTATTTTTAATAAATGATTACCTAAATTATTGGTGTTCTTGAAATAAACGTTTATATGAAATTTGTTTAATGAACGTCGCAAACGTTCTGAAAGACCTTGTCCGTACGGTAAAGTAACTTTTAAATCACATTTATTGTGTGCATTACTCCATTTGTTTTTACTATTAGTGCTGTTATAAATTTGATGAACGCGTTCTGTAATAATTTCATTAATCAAAGGAAGAGGATAGTTGTTACATAATTATGTTGTTTTTAATTGATATAAGTTTTTTTTTCTCAATTGAATGTCACTTTACTTAACACATCTATCTACTAAACCTTTTTTAAACTGACTTTGTGACAAAATAAATTGTGTGAATTAAAATTCATATATTTGTAAAAATCAAGGTTTAATGCATTTCTCTATACTATTGAACACATTTACAAAAAGATCAATTTTATCAGAAGGAACAATTGCTATAATATCATCAACATATCTGTTATATAGGACAGGTTTAAAGTCTAATAATTCAAGTGCTCTTGTTTCAATTTCTTGTATAACTAAATCTGAAACTAC
>JAAAKG020106518.1:0-15643 GCA_010014905.2 Druon quercuslanigerum | reverse complement strand
TATTATTTTTTATTTTTTTTATTTTTATTAAAAATTATTTTATTTAAAAAAATGAATGTCCAACAAAAAAGGGCACAAAATCGTAGCATTCTTAATTGGCAAAAATGAATTTTCGACAAAAAATTTGATTACTGAATAGGAAAGATGTCTGCTACAAAAAGAAAATTATTTTTTATGCACAATTACGAATTTCTGACGAAAAAAGGTGATTTTTTTAAACAAAATAGTGGAAGATTAAACTTGAAAAGATGAATTTTCAACTAACAAAATACAAACAGTTGAATTTTAAACTCCCTAAAGACGAAAAGTTGAACTTTAAATATAAAAAAATTGCAAATAAGAAAGATAAATTTTCAATCAAAAAGGAAGATTTTTTTTAAAGGTAACTTTCAATGAAAAAAATGATTTTTTAAATAAAAAAGTATGAGTTTTAATACGCAAAGATTAATTTTCGACAACAAATGTAATTATTAAATAAGGAATATGCTTTTTCTACCAAAAAAGATGAATTTTCAATGCAAAATGACAAAATTTTCCACGAAAAAGTATGACCTATTTGACAAAATAGTTGGACTTTTAACTCACAAAGATGAATTTTCACGCCAAACAAAAGAATTTTTTTCGAAGACAGTTTCATTTTTAAGAAGAAAGTTTCTTTTTAAATAAAAGAGATGACTTTCAGACCAAAAGAAGATGAATTTGCATTCAAAAGGACGAATTTTCTATTCATAATAATTTTATTTCTGAAGAAAAAAATAAATTCAATCAAAATATTTATTTTTAAATAAGAAATATAACTTTTTGTCCAAAAAGATGAGTTTTCAATCCATAAAGACGAATTTTCTATTAAAAAATTTTAATTTCTGACGAAAAAAATGAATTGTATCAAAATGTTTATTTTTAATCAGGAATATGACTTTTTAACCAAAGTATTTTTATTTTTCAATCCAAAATGACGAATTTTCTATTCAAAGCAGTTTAATTCCCGACAAAAAGATGAATTTTAACAAAAAATTTATTTTCGAATAAGAAAGATAAATTTTTAATTCAAAAAATAAGGAAAATTGACTATTATAATTATTTAATACGAGCTAATGAACCGAAAGTTATAAATGCATACAATTGCATCAGATCACGAATGTCGACTTGGAAACCTGAAATTTTTGACCTAGCGTTATTAGTTTCTCACAAGTAGTGATACATTTCACTCATTTAGTATATAAGAGCAGAATGAATAATAAGTCTCAGCGAAATGCGTGCGATTTATAGTTATAAGATAGGTTTACATATGCGTATAGGTATTAGTATAGGATTCGTAAACGAACTTCATCGTAGCCAGCGAGCGACCTTCTAAGCATATACACACATCTATATTGAGAAGCATTTGTCGTCTATGTATATGTAAGTGTATATATATATATATATACACTGTAAGTATATATATCATAGACTTTCCTCAGTCTTTCTTTTTGTTATGCGCCACCGCGAAACAAAACATTACGTGACCCCCATTTTTCATATAGTGGTTTAGAAAGATTGCAAAGCGTTTGTACCGAAATGTAAAACATTTTATTTCACTTCATTCAAAGCACTATACTAATTTTCGCTATTCGAATCCATTACAAAATTTAATACTGTGATTAAGAAATACTTTAACTTTTTATATGTAAGAGTTTAATATTCTTACGATTTATTCTAATCAAAGATATATATAAGATAATATAAGATATATATTATATAAGACTATATTTTCATAGTGACTATTTGACTTTTTCTAACCGTACCTCGATTATCCCTAAATTCGTATATTTTATTTCAATTATGAATATGCGATAAAAGAACTATTAATACCAAAAGTCTCGTCGTGTTGGTGATAAATAATTAAAAGAATCTTTGCTTCTCTTAACAAGATGACACAATTTCATGGTAAGCCATTTACAATGTATACATTGTACTGGATCGTTTATGGTTGGATGAACTATAGGTTTTCGTTAAGTCAAGAAAAATATTTGTTTGGATTAACCAAAAGTTTTACTTCCGCCAACCAAAGTTTTTGCTAAGTATCAACCAAAATATATGGTATAATCAACCAAATGTTAATAACTAAAAAATTGTCTTAGGTTAAACAACTATTTTTCTGTCCATATAATAATCATATTTTAGGGTGGATATAACTAAAATTTTGTTCATTCAACCCATTATTTTTCCGGGTGTATATACATATAGACATTCGTGTGGCAACGGGACTGAGCTGCTTTTTTCCTATATATACATACATATACATACATATGCATACATATACATACATATACATACATATACATACATATACATACACATGCATACACATACATACACATACATACACATACATACACATACATACACATACATACATATGCAAACATATACATATATATATATATATATATATATATATATGCGGCTATAACATCAGGCGGAGGCGGTGGTTATGGATTTGTGTTGGGATGGGGTCTACTAGTCGTACATATTTGATGCGATTTTAATGTGTCTCTTGCCTAGTCCGCCTGCACAGCACCGCATCGCGACGAGCATATTCTTCACTTCTGTTGGCAGAAGGTAGGGACTTGGTCGTAACTGCCGTGATGTTCTAATCGGCTTACCCAACAACCCACCACCCTTAGGTACGTCAACGCTAAAGCTTTCCAAGTCCACCTTCACCTTATCTTAAGGATTCCCCTTTCCTATTCGTTTTCTGGAAAAAGGACTTGTACCACTTTTAAAACTAATCCATCATTTCTCGTTACTTATTTGGAAACCTTCAGAGTTATACAGTGTTTGACATGCTTATGTTGAAATTCAGATCGGGGTTTAGTAGGGGCCTGGATAAATTTCCCTATTTCTAATCGGGCGCTATTCGGGAAAAATGAAGTGCGCCTGACTAGTTATGTAACGCTGTTTTAGCCCAGATCTAGCTAGAACTTCTGAGCAGGCACTAATGAGAGTGCTCTTTAATCGCGAGACGATTAGTAGGACCCCGTTTAGACCCTTTCTATTACCTGTAATCATATTTGATTGAGTTGAATATTTAATTTACTAAGGTTACTTAACTTATGCACACAAACCTAAGTCTTTAACCTAATTTAACACTACTACATATAAATCAATTTTCCTTATATACAAACCAGCAAAATTCTCACCGCTTGTGAGAAACGACCAGTGCCGGCCCAAAAATTTGTGGTGCCCCAAGTGATATTTAATTTTCCTACTACAACGTCGAATTTTTTTTGACATGTTTCATTTAAATGTTGTATTGTAACTAGTTCATTTGATTATTTTTAATGTTAAGAATATGTAATTTAATGTGAATTTACTTTAAATTTATTACTTCATATTAGCGTTATAAGTTCAGCACACACTTACTTTTTGTGAGTTTTGTAAGTCCTGGAAGATTGATAATATGAGTAATATACTATAAATATCTTTCTCTAAGATAAATTGAAACATACATATTAGCATGAATTTTAAGTAGAGCCAAAAAAATCCACTTTTTTAGTTATAAAAGAAGATATTGCAGAAAATAAACTTTCTCGTTAAAAAATCATATTTTTGAGTTGAAAATTCCACATTTTTGTACAAAATTCATATTTTTGGTTGAAAATTAACTCTTTCCTTGAAAAATCATATATTTGGGACACAAATGTAACTGTTCTGTAGATGATTAATCTTATTGGTTTCAGAATTGTTAAAAGTTTAACCATTTGGCTGCAAGCTAAACTAATTATTAATAAATTAATTTTTTTTTAGATTGACTTCTTTAATTCAAAATTTAACTTTTTTATTGAAATTTCGCTTTCATTTCTTTAAATTGCAGCTCAAAAAATCCTTTTTGTTAGTTACAAGAAAATGTATTAAATAAAATGTTGTCTTTTTTTACTCTTAAAAATTCAAAAAATTATAAACGTTTTAGGACTTTAATCGGCTTGTACTGTAAGTAATTTTGTATAGGATTTGCCGATAAATATTTTTCTTTAAGTAAAAGAAATTTTTATTTTAATCAAAAAATCTTTTTTCTGAGTATATTTAAATTATTACTAGAAGAAAGAAAAGTTTGGATGATACTTAAAAATAAATATAATTTACTTTGAAACTTTGAATGACATTATAATATGACCAGGACGTAACTTTGCTCTTATTAAATACAACTTTTGTAATATTGCTTTAAGATGAATTTTTTTTCCTTCATTCATGATATTCTTTAATTTTTAATTTTCCTAAAACTTATAACAATGCAAAAAAAAATTATTTTAAACTTTCTGAAATTGTAATTTACAGTTAAATGCCAAACAAGTCTGTTAAGAAATAATATAATTTCGATAAGTTTTGTAAGTTATTACAAAGTTTAAAATTTTTTTATTTTTTATCATCTATATCTATTTTTGTTAATATAAAAAGGTATTCTATAAGTTTTATGTGGACTAAGATATTTTTTAAATTAAGAGAATTTTTTTTATAAATATTGAATTTGTTTATTTTTCTCGGAAACTGTACAAGATATAAATGAGTAACGGCATTTTCTAACAAACTTTTTTAATTGTACAAACTATTTTTTTAACATTTTTTCTTATCTCTTGTAAGCAAGAAAAATAGGAAAATTCAATTTTATGAAAAAACTTATGGACACGAAAGTTATTTAGCCTTTATAAAAACCCACAATATATTTTCTTTATGATAGTGAAAATTCAACAAAAAATGGACAAAAAATATAATTATGGGTGTTTAGAGGAAATCAATTTTTAGTATCTTTAGTAAAATGTGGCAAGAAATCTGAAATATTTCCATGCGCAAGCATTTTAAAATTAAAAGTCAAAACAGCGACAGCTGTGTCTTGCTGATTGTGAATTCTCTTTAGTTAAAGCACCTTCGGGTTTATCGAAAATTCTAATCACGTGTCTCATGCTGCCACTTGATTTCGACGAAAATGCAAACTTTTCTACATTATGTTCAACTCTATTGCATCAAATATATATTATATTCATTTATGTAGCTTGTTCTGGGGCTTTTTATTCAGATATTGCAAAATAAAGTACAAATCTTATTTTTAATGATTACTTTCATATTTGTTTTTTTTTTATTTTTCATTACATTTTATTCTTAGCTATCCTGAAAAATGTAAAACATTTTAATACATTTATACTAATACCAATCATAATATGCATTAGTATTATGAAAAAAGTATTTTTTATCTTATTCTTACAAAATGAAAATTATTATTTAACATTTTATTGCAACTTGTGTTATTTTTTCATAAATAACATTTTTTTATATTCTTTGTAGATATAATTTAGGCAAAAAATGTTGTTATATAAAATGTTATTGTATCTTGTGTCCTTTTTCCAAAAATTAAAATTTTTCATTTTTAATCTTATTTTTACTGTTGAAAAAAATCTACTCGTTCTATATAAAAAAAAATAATAATGAATTTATTTTTTTGAATGAATGACTTTTCTCTTTTAATTTGTAGTTCGTACCTTCTGTCGTTTTTCAAACAAATTAATTATTTTATTTTTAATGTTATCTTTGAATGAATGTAATCCTATAAAAAAATAATTATTAAAAAGGATAGTTTTTTTGTTGGAAAAACAAGTTTTTTCTCAATATTTTTTTTTTATGCTTGTATCTTTAGTCCAAAACTCTAATTTTTTATTTTTAACGTTGTTTTTTACAACTAAAAAAGAAACTACGTGTCCTATTGAAAAATGATTATTTAAAATTTTGTGGATCTTTTCAGGGGGCAAAATATTATATTATTCATTTTTTTATTAACTTTCATAGTTTGACAACAAATTGAAATTTTATGATTTTTCATTATTTTTTGTACCATCAAATTTTTAATTTTTAACTTTTCGGCAAAATTAACAAAGATGTTATGATAATCTTGAAGGGATTTCAAAAATAAAAGTTTTTCCTTATTTTGGCTTTTTCTTATATCATGCGTTATTTGGCTTAAAATGTTCATTTGAGTTTTTTAAAATAATTTTGAAAATACTCAAACTCCGATTATTTTCTTTTTTTGGAAAAAAGTCATGAGGATAAATTATTTGAGTTTATGAGTACTTTGAATAATCGTACATAGAATTTCTAAATTTTGAAAAAATATGGTTACATCCATTTTGAAAATGATAGTTATAAACAATATAAAATTCTTATTAAAACTTTTGTGGTTAACTTTAATTAATTATTATCTGTCTAAGGGAAAAAAAGACATAAAGGTAAAAATTTGCGAAAAAACCGCAACTATCTGACATTGATATAGATGAAGAGACTCAAAAACAAAAAAAATTTATCTAAACAATTATTCTTGCTAAATATAATTAATCATTTAGTCAATTCTAATGAAAAATACACAAATAGTTAGAAACTTTAGAAAAAAATCCGCAACATTAAGCAAATAGAATATCATTAACAATAATAATCAATTATTCAAACAATTATTTTTATTACCTTAAATTAATTATTACTTTAATCTAATAGAAAATTGGACAAAAGCCAGAAATGTTAGAAATTCAATTAATGTGTATTTTTTAAAGTGCGTTTTTTTAAAACAACAATTCTGTATCATTGTTCTAAGAGAATATTGTTAACAATAATGAATTGTTTAAACAATAACTTTTGTTAACATTGAAGTTAACTCTAATTAAAAATTGCACAAGTGGAAATTTGTTGAAAGAGCTGCGACTTTTTGACTCTTTTCTATCAGAAAATTGCTAAAAATAATAATAAATTGTTTAAAAAATGTATGTAAATATCTAATTATCAGTATACAATGGAAGTTTATGTACCAGAAATAATTTTCATTTTAAAAACCGCAACAATAATTTTATATAGGGCCAAATTTTCGCAAAATCCATTTTTCCATTTATGGGGTTTCTTTGGGACCCTATTAAACAGACATGGGGGTGATATTTGAAAAATTATATTTTACTCGAATTCTGTAGCTAACTGCAAAAAGAAATATTAGAGGCTTGCCGCGCCTCTAAATATAATTTTTGTTATGGATTTATGGGAAGCTTTATTCTGCAAAATTTTGTTTGAATAAATAGTAATCCCAGTCAGAGGCGGCTCACAGTGGGGAAAAATGACATTTTGATTGCTTTCAATTTTTTTTTATGAATAAACAAATATTTCGAAAAAAATCATTATTTTTTTATTTGAAGTTCCCAGTGGTCATCAATAACAGGAAAATTGTTGAAATCGTCTACGTTTTATAGAGCAACATTAATTAAAGAGGATCCAATATCATGTTATAAACAAAAAACACTTTTATGAAAAAATTATTTGTTGAAAGAATCTTTTCTACGATTTTCCATAATTTAAGGTTTTTAAGTTACATTGTAAAAGTTTGGATACAAACAATATGACGTTGAAGTAATTTCTTCATAATATTATTATTCCTAATATTATAAAAAAATGTATTAATCGGGCGTTTGCCGACAGAAAAATTCGTTTTTTCGCTGCTAATGATAATAATAAATGGACAATAAATACTTAATAATAAATAATAATAAATATAGGTATAAAATTCATATTGCCAAAGATTTCACAAAGTTTTCAATAATTTTAAAATAATTACTAAACATTTAAAAAATATTTCCAAAATTTCTTTCCAAAGACTTGCAAAAGTTTGAAAAATTAATTTAACGATTTACCAAAGATATAAAAGGTTTCAAATATTGTGCAAATATTTGGCCTCGACTTAAAAGACTTCACAAAACTTCAATTATTTCATAAGAATTTCCGAGAGATTTCAATAATTTCACAAACATGACTTCTCAAAGATTAAAAGAAATTTCGCAAATTATTTTAGATAGATTAAAAAGATTTTTGATAGATTCAAAAGATTTCATAAAGGCATATATGATTTCTCAATGATCGCTTTGCCTCGCCTCGCCTTGCACGCATAACCTCGTGCATGTTCCTACTTTCTCGCTTTGCCTCGCATTGCCAACTTGTGCTTTCACGGCTAATATTTAATGCTTATCTGCTTTTTTACAATATTAACATTTTTCTTATTATACCTACTTTCTCTCCTATTTACAATATTTCCATTTTCAATCCTCTTTCTTGTTCCTTCTCTTCCTCTCCATCTGACCTAACACCCCCTTTACCCATTCTATTGCCCTTCCCCCCCCCCTTTTATGCAACAATAAGTTAATGCTTATGCCACTCCTTCCTACCTCCTCACACTCCTCTAACCAGTGTTTCACTTTTCCACCCCTCCTCGCACAATTCGCACATCCTCTTCTCCCCAGAGAGCCAAAAACTATTAAAATCCTCTATGTATCCATACCTCATCCTCGTTATGAGCTCCTGACTTCCTTTCTCACACAAATATTGCACTCTCATCCCTGGCATAATCCAGATATAGTTCCTGTTAAACCTTGACTTTTTTATTCTCTTCTGCCCTACTTTCTTCTCTCTCTCCATTCCGTTTCCCTTAACCACCTCATATACCTTCTTTCCTTATGCATCCTTCGCACTTCATTCTTCTGGAATCGATTCGTTTCAAAATACCTTTTCCTTTCCACCTGCATCCTTCCACCCCTAATCCTGTTGTCTTCCTCCAACTAACACTCCTAGACCAGCCTTATGCCCCCCTCTTCCAAAAATTTGTCCTTATATTTACACGCTTGACTCCCCCAAAAATATAGTGAGGCGTATTCATTTTCATCTCTACTGTCCAATTTACATACCTCTTCTGTATACTATTTACCTTCTCACTTTCCTTTTACCCCCACACCTCTACTCCATAAAATAAGATACTCATCACTAACAAATCGAACAATTTTATCTTTCTCCCAAAATTAGATGTGAAAAGCTTTTTTCGTAACACGCACATGTGCCTCATCACCACCTTTTCCCTTCTTACGTTCTCTTCTATATAACCACCCACTCCCACATTCCTCAGAAACAGGAAGCTCAGGTACACAAACTCTTTCAGCCCCAGTACCACCTTTCCTTTCCACTTCCGCATTCAACTCTAAGCTATTTTTATCCAGGTATTCTCTCAACCTTTTCATCATATCCTC
This sequence comes from Druon quercuslanigerum, assembly GCA_010014905.2. NCBI lineage: Eukaryota > Metazoa > Arthropoda > Insecta > Hymenoptera > Cynipidae > Druon > Druon quercuslanigerum. The sequence continues at coordinate 6,572 of JAAAKG020106518.1, read as the reverse complement.
TAAATCCTACTCGCTCTTTGCTAGTAGCACTATTTCATCTGCATACGTGAGTGACCATATCCTAACCCCTTCTACCTTAACTCCTCCTATCACTCTGGCCGCTCGCTTGTCTTCCATATCCACGATTATAGTAGCAAAAATCGTTGGACTCAGAGAAAAACTTTGCCTTTACCCCCTATATATCCAGAAACCCTCTGAAATTTCCTCCCCTCCTGTCCCGGTATCTTTTGTCTCTTCATAAACCTCCCTTGCCCTCTCTATACAACCTGTCGCACTCCCTTCTATTCCATCGCCTCCTACAACTTCCCACTGTCCATATTGTCAATAGTGCTGCTTCCCTTCCTAAGGTCAGCCTGCGTATCCAACAATACCCCCCTCCTCTCCGAGCATTCTTCCGCGGCCAATCCACTAACACCATCGCGTATAGTTTATACACCATATGCATTAGCGTGATACATCTATCATTTTCCTGCCTCTCCCTATCCTCTTTTTTATACAGTTGCACGACCAACCCCTCCCTTCACCCTCTTGGGAATCACACCCCTTCCATACTTTTTTCACTACTTCCTTCAGACTCTCCCTTACCTCTTGTGTGGGAAACAGCCACGCTCCGTTCTCTAACTCGTCCAGCCCTGCTGTCTTAGACTTTTTCATCTTCCTTTTCTGCTTGTCTATCTCCCCGTCATTCAGCTCCTCCGCATGTACCTACCTCATTTCTTTAATTCTTCTATCTCTTTTCCATGTATCTGAGCCCTGAAATGATTGTGTAAAAAATTCCCTGCATTCCTCACTCCATATCTTCTCGCTTGTTCTCACCCTACGTAACCTAAACCTATAAATTATCTTCCGCACGTTCCCTTCTGTCTCAACACTTCTCAACTCCTCTTCCGGATATTTATCCTTTTCCTGCTCTTTCTTCTTACACACCAACCTGAACTTCCTTATTTCTACGTACTCCTCCCCTTTTGCAGTTCCTTGTTTCCCCTTCTTGTATATGCTTTTTACCTTTCTTTTAGTCCTTTTATATTCCCTGACCCACCACGGCTTCACCATTCCTTTCTTCTTTTTTCTAAATACCTTCTTTTGTATACACTCTTTCACTTTCTCTTTCAGAACCTCCTATATCTCTTTCACTGGCTCACCTTCAAAGCTTACCTTTCCTAACTGCTCCTGATACTTGTCTATATTTTCCCTCGTTAAAGTCATCCTCTCCTATAACGCGCCTTTTTTCTCACTCTACCTTCCGCTACCCTCTCCTTTTATCTATGATCATAATGGTTGCTGGTTTGTTGGTTAAAAATTAAACTATTTAGTTTAAAAATCACATTTCCACCAATAGCATCGTGTATAGTTTGTACACCATATAAATTAGCGTAATATATCTATAATTTTCCTGCCTCTCCCTATCCTCTTTTTGATGCAGTTGCACAATCAACCCCTCCTGGGGAAGCACACCCCTTCCATACTTTTTTCACTACTTCCTTCAGACTCTCCCTTACCTCTTGTGTACTAAACAGCCAAGCTTCATTCCTCTAACCCATCCAGTCCTACTGTCTTAGACCTTTTAAACTTCCTTATCTGCTTTTCTATCTCCCCGTCATTCAGCTCCTCCGCATGTACCTACCTCATTGTTCTAATCCTCCCATCTCTGTTCCGTAAATCTGAACCCTGAAATGATTCTTTAAAAAACTCCCTCTATTCCTCACTCCATATCTTCTCACTTGTTCTCACCCTACGCATCCTAAACCTATAAATTATCTTCCACAAGTCCCCTTCTGTCTTAACACTTCTCAACTCCTCTTCCTTTTCCTGCTCATTTATCTCACAGATCAACCTAAACTTCCTCATTTCTACGTACTCCTCCCCTTTTGCTGTTTCTTCTTTCCCCTTTTGTACTTCCTTTTCACCTTTCTTTCCATCCTTTTACATTCCCTGTCCTATCGCGACTTCACCATCCCTTTCTTCTTCTTTCTAAATATCTTCTTTTGCACACACTCTTTCACATTCTCTTTCAGAACCTCCTATATTTCCTCCACTGACTCACCTGCAAAGCTTACCCTTCCTAACTGCTCCTGATACTTCTCTATCTTCTCCCTCGTTTATGTCATCCTCTCACCTAACACCATTTTTTCCTCACCTTACCTTCCGCCACCCTCTTCTTTTATCTACGGTCCTAATGGCTGGATTGTTTGTTGGTTGAAAATTAAACTATTTAATTCAAAAATCACATTTCCTAATTAAAAAATCATCTCTTCTGATAAAAAAGTAATTTTTTCAGTTAAAAACTTATTAATTGTATTCGTTTGAGACTAAAAAAATATTTTTTTGTGAATTAATTTTTTTAAATATCCATTTTTAGATTAATATTATAAGTTTCCAAGCACTGTGCTGAGGAACTTAAATGAATTAACCCAAAAAGGACAGTACTAACAATAATAGATTATTATCGATCGATTTTAATACAAAACTCAACTATTTTGTTGAGAATTAAATTTTTGGTTAAAAATACATATTTTCAGGTCAAAAAATCATCTTTTTGGGTTTAAAATTTAATTATATAATCGAAAATTAATTTTTTTGGTCTAAAAATTCTATTCTTTCGGTAGAAAATTAAATCATTTGATCAAAATAAAATGTATGGTTGAAACATTATATTTTTAGATAAAAAATTAATTACAGTATTTTTTGGTAAAAAAATAATTACAGTATTTTTTACAGAATTCGTAATTTTTTCTTAGGAATTCAACAATTTAGATGATATTTTTCTTCGCTCTTCAATAAAAAAACTTTCTTGTCTTGAAAATTCATATCCATTGATTGAAATTTGATCTTTTTTGATGAAAAATAAAAAGACATCTTTTTAGATAAATTCATGTTTTAAATTAAAATCAAAATCTTCCTTGGTTAAAACATCAAATACTACATGTTTGGTTGAGAATTTCTCGTTTTTAAATAAACTTAACTGTTTTTGTTTTTAAATTAAAATCTTCTTTCGGTTGAAATATCAACTACTTGCATTATATTCCTGGTTGAGAATTAATCTTAAACTCATTGATTAAACATTTATCTTATCTGATTTACTATCTTTTTTATTTAATAATACGATAAATTAGTTGTTAATTAATATTTTCAGGTTGAGATTTTAAATATCTTGTTAAAAAATCATCCCTTTTTACTGAAAGTTTTTCTAAGATTTTTTTTTTAAATTCAGTTGTTTCCCTGATATTATTTTTTAAATAGAATGTTGCTAAAAATTCGCATACATTACATGTTTCGAAAAATTTATTTAGACAATTCATACAAATTGTTATTTTTATTTTCATACATAATATTCGTATGTCATTTTTCCTTTAAAAATTGAATTTTTAACCAGAAAATATAAATTTTCAAAAAGAAATTAATTTTTAAGTAAGGTTTGTTAAATCTTAAACCCAAGAAATTAATTTTCAACTAAAATATTACTGTTGCATAAAAAATGATTTCCTAACAATGTGGTTCAACCAAAATTAAACTTTTATCCGAAAAATATTTTATTTTTACTTTTCAACATCAAAATATAAGTTTTGAACAAAAAGTAAATTTTCTGCGAAGATTAGACTTGAATTTTAAACCCAAAAACACGATGTTTCAACTAAACACTTGAATTTTTATTAAAAAAGGGTTAATTTTTTTTTATAAAGCTAAATTTTTATAAAACAGTTGCATTTTTACCCAAAAAAGTGTCATTTTTATTAAAATAGATAAATTTTTAAATAAAAAACCAAGTTATCAAAAAAAGAATTCAATTGCATTTAGAAAAGATTTTATTTTATGTTTCCAGAATGAAAATATGGGTTATAATTAAGAAAGAAATTTTTTATACGAAAAGTTGCCTCTTCTATCCAAAAATATAAATTTTTAAAAAAACTGTTAAGTTTTTAACAACAAAAAAAAAAGAATTTTTAATCAAATTGTTGAATTTTAAACGATATTGTTAGATTTTTATCAAAGAAAGATGCAATTTCGAATTTTTTAATTTCTCCCTGAGCAATTTTTCATTTTTCCTGATTGCATCAATATTCAAAGACGAGAATCTTAAACTTGTAAAATCTGTAGCCTAGAATCTTTTATAAAGGAAATAAAACAATTTTAAATAAAAATTGAAAACATTTGCATTTTTATCGAAGGAAGATGCAATTTCTGGTAAAATAGATAAATTTTTAAGTAAAGACAAATTTTCGAAAAATTGTTGAGTTTTCAACCACAGAAGATTTTAGTTTAACTTTTTAGCCTCAAAATATGAGTTTTAAGAAAGAAGTCAATTTTCTATAAAACTATTTGAATTTTCAACCCAAAAAGATGAGCTTTCAACACAAAAATTGAGTTCTAAACCAAAAAGGATGTCTTTTTAAAAAAAATTGTTTAATTTTTAAACAAATAATAAAATTAACTAACAAGCAAATTAAACCAAAGTTACCGCAAAGCTTTATTTTTAATTTTTTTTTAATTTTCCACTTACCAATTTTTAACTTCTACCGACCAATGTAATATTCAAAGACAAGAAACATAAGCTTGTAGCATGTTCAACATCGAATATTTTATAAACGAAATAAAACAATTTTAAATAAAAATGGAAAACGTTTCAGATTTATTTTACTTGTCAGTTTCAAGTTATAGAAATTCTCTCTCTTTTACACGATATTTATTCTTTAAATCCCTGATTTTTTCCTGACCAATAAAATTTCCTGACTTTAAAAAAAATGTTGTTAGCTGACCCAGAGATGACTTCAAAGAAAATATCTGCACTCCCTATAAATGTATACGGCTTATGGAACGAAAAGTGCCTTCGTCAACGTACAAAGTTTACACAGATCACAAAGCAAGGGTGCACGATTGCCGTAGGCCAGGATGTGCATTATTGGATAGAATTACATTAATACCCCGCACATAGGCAGAGTATTCCACTTTTTAAAACCAATACAGTATCGAGTATCGAAAATTTTAATCAATGCGCAATTCCATGTACACGATTTGTTGATTTAACCTTCTCGTTATTGTTAATTATTTTTATCAGAATTCAATTTTAAATAAGGTTTTATATTGAGTTTAAAACTTTTTTTCTTTAAAAAATAAAATCTTATGATGACTTCCACGAAATTATGGTTTTTTCATCGCGTAATAATTAAATTAAGCCCCTTTAAGTTTGACATAATAATTTCATAAGTCTGATATATTTTAGTTACTTTAGTGTGGGCCAAACAGATAATGAAATACGGATAGTCTAGAAAGACAAACGAGATAGCAGTTTTTATTATGTGTACTGAAACATTTCGGAGAATATTTATCACTTGGACTTTTATCGATATTCTTGATAATCAATCTTTATTTCAAGAAAACAAGGACAATGATCGGTATTCTGTGTTTCATCTTAGCAGTTTTCCCTAATTCTACTGGTAAATAAATAATACACTACGTATAATTCGAAGTTCCTTATTTAAAGCAGCATATTTATTTAATTTCGGATTTAAATCGTGTACAAAACTACGAATCTTGCCGACGTTTTGTGAACATTGCAGTTCAATCCTTCAGGGGCTGACCTGAAACTGAGGTATCAGGTTATGCTGTTCTTATGTATAATCTTTACGATGCCTGCGATTGGCTAGAGCGCACCACCATGGAGACAGGACGGACCTGATTGGCCAATCGAGTCTTATTTTAAAAAACCCGGGAGGACGAAAAGCCAAATCAGATTGGTATCATAACCATTGTTCCTATTGATGTTATCAGGGTGCTTTAAGATTTCGATTGCTTCTCTATGTTTTCTTGGAAAAATACTGTGTGTTTTTGCGATGACGGTTGTTTTATCAAATAAAATGTTATGTCCTGTTTCGATATGATGTTCAACTAATGCTAATGTAAAATGTTTTAGCCTGAATTTACTCTCATGTTCCTTTATACGTTGGCTCACCGCTCTCCTGGTTTCTTCAATATAGACTTTGCCACAAGAACAAGGGATTTTATATATACGCCTGGATCACTGAGAGGTGCATTTTTGTCTTTAGGGTTGTTTAGAAGTTGTCCTTTTTCCGCAGGTGGTTTAAATATGGTTTGGATGTTGCGCTTGTTGAGAATTCTTCCTATTCGTTCTGTGAAACCTTGGATGTAGGGTAGGACGGTGGTCGTTTTTCTCTCTCTTCCTTTATTAGGTTGTTTCGAATTGTTTTCTTGGGTGCATGTTCTTATTGCTTTATCAAATTGTTTGACTGTGTAATCGTTCTGTATTAGGATTTGTTCAAACTTTTGAAATTCCTTTTGTAATTTACCTTTGTCTGTTATGGAAAGTATACAAGCAATTTGATGACCGATTGTTTTTGAGATGGGTGATGGTGAGAGGAGGCATGTAGGTATCTGTTTGTATGGTTTTTTACCACTAGAAGAATCAACCTACACGAGGACCCCGCTGTTGACACTTGCATGTCCTCTTCTGTGCATGTAAGTGGCTGAGATTCTTCCCTCTTTAGGCGCCTGGGTCTTCTTGGTTCGATCAAGCTTCATATTGAGGGCGTTAATACGCGTAGCCTATGAAGCGGCGA
>JAAAKG020106507.1:0-15643 GCA_010014905.2 Druon quercuslanigerum | reverse complement strand
TATGTATCCTGCGTTCTGACAGTTTTTTCAAAGTTTTCGATTTTTGGCCAGCTTTTTAGCCGTTTCAGACCACTGTGACTCGGGGTGAAATTCACCCGAAAAAAATTTTGTGCTCCTTGTAGAGTCTTCCTGGTTGGTTTAACTTCTTCGATTAAAAAAATTATATATTTTAACAATTAATTTCGGTTAGAAAACTGAAAAATCGTACTTTGCAATGCTTCAATAATACATAGAATTTTTTTTTACATTTTTGGGACTCTTGAGTGATGGGTGAATTCCACCCAGTGTGACTATTATGTGATTCTGCAAAAACTTTCTCCTGGAGACTACCTTTTTACTCATAACTTTTATTATTTTCTTTAGAGTACATCCTTTTTGGTTTTCAAATGTAATTCCTTTGTTAAAAATTCTTTTTTTGGGTTAAAAAGGCAGCTCTTTTCGTAATAAATTAACCTTTTGTTTAAAATTGATATTTTGTTGGTAATAAGTCAACTGAAATTTTTTTCAGATTAAAACTATTTTTTCTGAAACTTTTTTTTTATATTAAAAGTTCATCTTTTTTAGTATAAATATTACATCTATCTTGGAAAAAATTCAAAGATTTTGTTGAAAATTTAACTTTTTCCTAGAGAATTTACATTTGTTTTAAATTCCTATTTTTGTGTTGAAAAGTCAATTGAAATCTTTTCGTACGCAAATTCAATTCTTTTTTTGAAAATTTGTATTTTTTATGCAAAATTTTACCTGTTTTAGTAGAATTTTTAGTTTTCTTGAATAAAAATGAAACTGTTTGGTTGATAATTTTTTTCAAGTTTATCTTTTTGACTTTAAAATTGAACTGCTTTAGCAGAAATTATATCTTTCTTGGATAAAAATGCAACTATTTGATTGAAAATTTGTAAAGTTGAAAATTTTGCTGTTTTGTTGAAAATTTAACTATTTCGTAGAAAATTTATTTTTTATTTAATCCTAATATTCTGTTATTGAAAAAAGAACTACAATTTCTTATCCGGATAAAAGTTCAACTTAAAAAAAATTCATTTTTAAAATTTTGAAAAGTCTATTGATGTCAATTCATGTGTTTTTAAAATAAAATGTCATCGTTTTTGGACAAAAATGTAACTATTTGGTATAGAATTCAAGAAGTTTGCTCAAAAGTCATCCTTCTTTAACTTTAAAAAAAATTTGTCTTTCTTTATTAAAAATTAATTTGTTTTACTATAAATTGCACCTTTTAATTTAAATCTTTTTTAACCGAAATATCATCTATTTTCTTCCAAATTTGTCTTTTTGATATAAAATTTCATCTTTTTTCGTATAAATAATGCATCTTTCTTGTAAAAAATTCAAAGATTTTGTTAAAAATTTAACTATTTCCTAGAGAATTTACTTTTTGTTTTAAATTCCTATTTTTGTGTTAAAAAGTCTATTAACATCTTTTCGGACGCAAATTCAATTCTTTTTTTGAAATTTTTTCTTTTTTATTTAAAATTTAATCTGTTTTAGTAGAATTTTCAGATTTTTTGAATAAAAAGGAAACTGTTTGGTTGATAATTTTTTTCAAGTTTGTCTTTTTGATTTTAAAATTTATCTGCTTTAGCAGAAATAATTTCTTTCTTGGATAAAAATGCAACTATTTGATTTAAAATTCCGAAAAATAGTTGAAAAGTCATACTTTTTGGTGTCAAATTTGACTATTTTGTTGAAAATTTAACTATTTTACAGAAAATTTACTTTTTATTTAATTTTAATGTTTTGTTATTGGAAAAAGAACTAAAATTTCTTATCCGGATAAAAGTTCAATTTTAAAAAAATTCATTTTTTGAATTTTGAAAAGTCAATTGATTTCAATTTTTGTGTTTTAAAATAAATCTTATCTTTTTTTGATAAAAATTTAACTATTTGGTATAGAATTCAAAAAGTTTGCTAAAAAGTCATCATTTTTCATCCTTAAAAAAAAAATTGCACCTTTCAATTAAAATCTTTTTAAAATTTAACCGAAAATTCATATTTTTTCTTCCAAATTTGTCTTTTTGATTTAAAATTTCATCTTTTTTAGTATAAATATTACATCTTTCTTGGAAAAAATTCCAAGATTTTGTTGAAAATTTAACTTTTTCCTAGAGAATTTACTTTCTGTTTTAAATTCCTATTTTTGTGTTCAAAAGTCAATTGTTATCTTTTCGGATGCAAATTCAATACTTTTTTTAAAAATTTGTCTTTTTTATTAAAAACTTTGCCTGTTTTAGTAGAATTTTTAGTTTTCTTTGATAAAAATGAAACTGTTTGGTTGAGGAATTTTTTCAGGGTTGTCTTTTTTAATTTTAATAATTACCTGCTTTAGCAGAAATTATTTCTTTCTTGGATAAAATTGCAACAATTTGATTGAAAATTCGTAAAAAATTGTTAAAAAGTTTTTGGTTGAAAATTTTTCTGTTTTGTTAAAAATTTAACTATTTTGTAGAAAATTTACTTGTTGTTTAATTCTAATATTTTGTTAATGAAAAAAAGAACTAAAATCTTTTATCCGGATAAAAATTCAAATTAAAAAAATCATTTTTTGAATTTTGTAAAGTCCATCTATGTCAATTGGTGTTTTTTAAAAGTTTTCTAAAAAGTCATACTTTTTCAACATTAAAAAAAATCTGTCATTCTTTATTAAAAATTCATTTATTTTACTATAAATTGCACATTTGAATTAAAATCTTTTTTAACCGAAAATTGATCTATTTTCTTCAAAATTTGTCTTTTTGATTTGAAAATTAATCAGTTTTAGTAGAAATATCTTTTTTCTTTAAAGAAAATATAACTTTTTGTTTAAAAGTTATTCTTCTTTGCTTGAGTATTCAACTATTTTCTTTGAAAGTTTAATTTTTTTGTTAAAAATGATCTATTTAAATTAATAATTCAACTACCTGGCTAACTATTTTTTTATTGAAGGCTTATGTCTGTTTGAAAATTTAACTGTTTACTCGAAAATCCGCTTTTTTGGTTTAAAATAAATTTTTTAACTGAAAATGTAATTTTTCAATTTTTAGAATATTGAACTTTTGTAGCTGAAAATTTCATTAATGTTGGGTAAAAATGCACTGGTTTCATGGAAAATTAATTTTTTAATAAAAATAAATTAATTTTGAACTGTTGAAAATTCACCTTTTTTGGTAAAAAAAATCAATTTTTTAAAAATAAAATTGCAATTGAAAATTGCTTGAAAATTAATCTTTTTTAGTTAAGGATTTAAGTATTTAGTTCCAAATTCGCCTTTTTTGATTAAATTAAACTGGTTTTGACTTAAAATTAAAATTTTTTTTCAGATATTACCCATTACATTCATTATTAAAAATGTATGTTTTTAGGTTGAAAATTGAACTGCTTTTGAGAAAATTAGTTTCTTTATATATAAATAAATGTTTTGACTATAAATTTGTCTAATTTATTTGAAATTCAACTCCTGAGCTGAAAGTTAAACTACATTGTTAAAAACTATTTTTTTCTGGAAGGCTTATGTCTGTTGCAAAATTTAACTGTTTACGCGAAAATCCTTTTTTTTTTGTTTAAAATGAATTTTTTAACTGAAAATGTAAGTTTTCAATTTTTGGAATATTGAACTTTTGTATCTGAAAATTCTCCTTTTTGAGTGAAAAAAAAATCATTTTCTTGGTTTGAAATTTAATTTTTTTGTTGGGTAAAAATGCTTCAGTTTCGTGGAGGATAAATTTTTTACTGAAAATGAAAATGAATTAATTTTGAACTAAAATAATGCATAATAATGCATCTGTTAAAAATTGATCTTTGTTGGTGAAAAAAATCAATTTTTTTTATAAAAATGCAATTGAAAATTGCTTGAAATTGAACCGCTTTGAATTAAATCAGTTTTTTTATATATAAATAAATGTTTTAACTATAAATTTATTTGATTTATTAGAAATTCAACTGCTGAGCTGAAAATTAATTTTGCTATTGAAAGCTGATATTTTGCGAGCTGTTTTTGGTTAAAAATAGAAATCTCTTCTTGGTTGAAAGATTAACTTGTATTTTTTTTTGAGAGAGAGAAAGAAAAGAGAAAATCTTTTCGGGTTGAAAATTCCACTAGTTGTTGAAATATGTCACTACTTTGTTTTTTAATTTAATTTTAGTTTGAACGAAATTAACGAAAAAAAGTTTAGTCGACTAAAATTATGTAAAATAGGGGAGGGGACCAAACTGACTGACCCTGACAAAGGGAGGTTAGTCGTTCAAAATTTCAGAAAAAAAAAATTAACGTAATTTAATGACGACCCTCTAGCTGTTAAAATTAACAAAATTAAATATTGTTTATGTTCCGTATAACTCTTTAGATATAATAATTTATAAAATTATTCAATAAGTTTTAAACAAAATTTATATTTAAATTTTTAAAGATGTTATTATTATGAAATTGCTTGAATTTTTACCACTGCGGGAAATAAAAATCTAGGATAATTCGGCTAAAAATGCAAATGTATAATTAAAATTTTTAATTTCCGTTTTCAGAAAAATTTTGGTCTTGTGAACCCGGTAGTTTGTTGAGCATGAAATTTTTCCTTGTTTCGCTTTTATCGTAGTCACGTAAGCGTAGTACAAGAACGTAAATACGCATGTAAAAGCTACGTGCGCCACCGTCTCTGTAGCATGATCCTATCCGCTAATTAATTACCGAGTGCAAGTTGAAATAAAGAAAAAAATGTTGAGGAAGCCAAACAGTCGCCAATATTTGAATTAGCATTTGAAATGAATAGAGAGAGAAATTTACCGAGATTCATGACTGCAGTGATTGAAGATATTTTTCAGAGCGTAAAGAGACTTCTCCCGCCAAATATCACATTTGTAAGTGTCATTGCGTAAGTGGAACGATCCCAAGACGAGATGAGTCTTATGTCAGAGGCTTCATACTTTCCAGGTTTACGAAAGCAGTCACTTAATTACCACAATTCTCATACGTTTCTAATAAGAAATTCATAATGAAGAGTGTCATTGAAGTAATTTCTAGAGAGATTGATCAGCGACCTGGGTCAGAGCAGTGTTGTGGAACGAACCTGTTTTTAAAAGTGAAAAGCAGTGGTGACTCTGTAAAGCTCTTTACCTGGGGTCACTGCTAGAGAGATTGATCAGCAACCTGGGTCGGAGCAGTGTTGTGGAACAAACCTGTTTTTTAAAAGTGAAAAGCAGTGGTGATTCTGTAAAGCTCTTCACCTGAGATAATTGCTAGGAAGATTGATCAGCAACCTGGGTACGAGCAATACTGTGGAATGAACGTGTTTGCTTGAAGTGGAGAGTCTATGTCACTCTTGTGCAGCGCTTCGCCTGGCGCAACTGATAGAGAGATTGATCAGAGACCTGGGTCGAAGCAGTGTTCTGAAACGAACGTGTTATTTATATAAGCAACACGAGAATTCTTAATTAATCTAGAAATCTAACGAGTGAGTCACACTTATCCCGAAAGGAATTTAGCTGAATTGTACAAAATTAATAAATAACAATAATAATAATGATAATAATCTTCGTGTTATTTTATTCTATGTGGAAAAGTTTTCTGACCTAAACCTGTCCAGACCAGAATGTAAAATTATTGAGAAAAAAATACTGGATTTTATAATGTGGATTTCTTATTTTCTATAATTTTAAAAACACTTTACATTTTTTAGGGATAAAAAATAGTGTAAATGTTTATTTAAAATAATATTACTTAGTCTATAAATTATCAAAAGCCTTATTTATCGTCAGATTATTTTTACGATTTTTCAACTTAAATTTGAACTTAAATGAATAGGATAAAAATTTTTTTATTTGGTTACCAAATAAATTATTTCGTTAAAAATTCAACAATTTTTTTACAAATTTATACTTCTTGGTTGAACATTAAAATTACAATTTTCCAATTTTTTTTCTTTCTTGAATAACAAACTTTTATTTAATTAAAAATTCAACTATTTTATTAAATATTTATCTTTGTTGTTAAAAAATTTATTTCCTTCGATTTCTTTACGAATTTCATAATCATTTATACAAAATTCAACTTGATGGGTAAAAATTAGGCTGATTTGGTTGAAAATTAACTTTCTTGTTAAAAATGTAGGTTTTTTGATGAAAATTAATTTTTTTTGTATTTTTAACTAAAAAATTCCAAATTTTTATAGAAAATTGAGCTGTTTTCTTTACAGTTTATGTATTTTGATGAAAATTCGACTTGTTCGCTTGTAATTTCAACAGTTTTATTACAATTTTTCTTTTTTCTTGACGGAGAAAATTTTAATTCAATAAAAATTAAAGTATTTTGTTAAACATTCATCTCTTTCTATAAAAATTAAATTTTTTATTTTTTATTTTATGTAATCACTTCGTATTTTCATGTAGGTAACAGAACAGTTTAGTTAGAAAATTTGTATTTTTGTGTCAAAAATTCAACAATTTGGTAAACATTTTAACTAAAAAGTAATAAAAGTAATAAAAATTTAACTTTTTTGTTGAAAATTCATCTTTTGAGCTTGAAAATTCAATAATTTTATTATAATTTAACCTCCACTACAAATTTTTTATTTGTCTAAAAATTGAACTTGTTAAACATTCATTTTTTTATTAGAAATTTATTTATTTCTGAGAAAAATTGATCTTTTTTATACAAAAATTAAACATTCGGGTTAAAAAATAATCTGTTTTGGTTGAAAATTAAATTTTTATTTAAAATTTTCTATTTCCTTGAGAATTATTGTATTTTCTTGAAAAGTCTACAGATTTACTGAAAGTTCGTCTTTTTGGCTTTTAAATTCAATAATTTGACTTCAATTCTTTTTTCACTAAATTTATTTTTCTAATTAAAATTTAATCTTTGTTTGTAAAATTCTACTTTAGTTTTTAAAAATGTTTTATTTCTGTAATAATTTCATATTTTACGATCACAATCATATATATGCGTGTTGTGTGTGTGTGTGTGTGTGTTTTAGTTAAAAAGTAATCTACTTTGTCTGAAAATTAATTTGCCGGTTGAAATTAAACTGTTTTGTAAAAAATTCGTACATTCAGTTCAAAAATTTACAAGTTTGGTCAGAAGTTTAAACATTTGGTTAAAAATGTATGTATTTTGTTGAAAAATTTTTTTTGTGGGTTAAACCCAAATGGTTTTTAAAAATTTCAAATTGAAATCTTTTGGTGATAAAATATCAGTTTTTTAACTAAAAATTTAACTATTATGTTCAAAATTCAACTGATCGATTGTAAATTAACAACATTCTTAAAATTTTGTATTTTCGGTTCGAAAACTTAACTGTGTTGTTGAACATTTGTATTTTTATCTTAAAATATTAACAATTGGGTACCAAATTTAACAATTTTGCATAAAATTAGTCTTTTTCTAGAAAATTTTTTGTTTCAAATAAAAACTAATTTTCTTGACTGAAAATTCAACTATTTGGTAAAAAACTTATGTATTTTGTTGAAAATTCATCTTATCTAGCAGAAAATTATCTTTTGGAATTTAGAATATAACTACTTGATTAAAAGTTAATGTATTTTTTGTAATGAGATTATTTTTTTTATAAATATATTATCAAGTTAATCTTTCTTGGTTAAAAATGCAACTGTTTACTTGAAAATTAATATTATTTTTTAAGGATTAAACTATTTTAACATTAGAATTCATCTTTTTTGTTTTCATTTCAGTATTTTTGATTAAAATTAAAAAATTTTCTTTAGTTCAAATGTCAAGATCTTATAGAAAATAGTAGAATATTATCAATCCCATCCCGACCTGGAACCGCAAATCGTCCTATCAGTCGACATTTGTGAGAAAATATTTTTCTAGAGGTAAGTCCTAGACCTACTACACCCAGAAAAAAGTTTTGTTAAATAAAAGAAACTTTCCTTAAATCAAAGAAATTCTAGTATTGACATACGGTCAAAGAAACATTTGCTTAATATAAAGAAATAGTTGTTCAATTTTTTTATTCGATTTAACCAAATCGTTAAATTTTCAGCTAAGAAAATTGGTTTTTATTATTAAAAAAACAATTTTCTAGAAAAATACTATTTTTATAGAAAATTGTTAAATTTGGTACTCAATTGTTACATTTTTAAGATAAAAATACAAATTTTGTGCGACACAGTTACGTTTTCAAACCGAGAATACAAATTTTTAACAAAGAAGTTAATTTAAAATCAATAAGTTAAATTTTGAACATAATAGTTCAATGTTCAGTTAAATAACTGATATTTTATTACCAAAAGATTTCAGTTAGAAATTTAAAAAAAGAATTTGGGTTTAACCTACAGAAAAGAATTTTTAACAAAATACTTACATTTTTGAACAAATTATTGAACTTCTAACCAATTTTGTCAATTTTCAAATTGAATATAAGATTTTTCTACAAAACAGTTGAATGTCAACCTGCAAATGTAAACTTTTAACAAAAAAAGTTAATTTTAAGCCAAAGTATATTGAAGTCAAATAGTTGAATTTAGAAGCCAAAAAGAGGAACTTTTAGCAAAACTGTAGACTTTTCAAGAAAATACGATAGTTCTTAACCAAATAGTGAATTTTAACAGAAAATTTAATTTTAAACAACAACAGATTATTTTTTAAACAAACAGTTGATTTTTGTATAAAAAGATACATTTTTCACAGAAATGTAAAAATCTGTGATAAAAAAATGAATGTTTAACAAGTTTAAGTTTTAAGTTTTAGGCAAATAAAAAATTTGTAGTGGAGGATAAAATTAAAAAGAAATTATTGAATTTTTAAGCTCAAAAGATGAATTTTCAACATTTATTCACATGTTAACTGGTTAACTTTTATTACTTTTCAGTTAAAAATTTTTAAAAATTGTGGAATTTTTTACACAAAAATACAAATTTTGTAAGAAACAGTTGAATCTTTAACCCAAAAATGTGCAGTTTTAACAAAAAAGTTGATTTTTTCCCAGAAAAATTAATTTTTAACCAGACAGGTGCATTTTATAATAAAAGAAGCAGTTTCCACAGAAATACATACATTTTCAAGCCAAAATATTTTTAACGAAATAGTTAAATTTTTAATAAAATAAAATTTGTTAGTCAAGAATGAAAAAAATGGAAATTAAATTGTTAAATTATTTAGCAAAATAGAAGAATTTTTCACAAAATATATTAATTTTTAACCAAAAAGTTGAATTTTTACTAAACTGTTGTTTTACCTATATGAAAATACGAAGTGTTTACAAAAAAAAAAACGAAAAAATTTAATTCCTACAGAAATAGATGATTGTTTAACAAAATAGTTCAATTTTTAACAAGTTAAAATTTTCTGAGTCAAGAAAAAAGAAAAATTCGAAAAAGTCGAATTTTCATCAAAATACATAAATTGTAAAGGAAATGGCTCAATTTTCTACGAAAATTTGGAATTTTTTAGCTTAAAATACAAATTTTCTGCAAAAAAAGAATTTTTAAACAAAAAAACTAAATTTTTAACAAAAAAGTTAATTTTTAAGATAAATATTTAATAAAATAGTTGAATTTTTAATCAAATAAAAGTTTGTTATTCAAGAAAGAAAAAAAATTGGAATCAAATTTGTCAATTTTCAAGCCAAAAAGTCGAATTCTTAACAAAAAAGTAATTCTAAAGTTCAATCAAGAAGTATAAATTTGTAACAAAATTGTAGAATTTTTAACGAAATAATTTATTTTGTAACCAAATAAAATTTTTTTATCCTATTCAATTAAGTTCAAATTTAAGTTGAATAATCGTAAAAATAAGCTTCAGATAAATAAATCAAATTTTTGATAATTTAAAGACTAAATCATATTATTTTAAATAAAAATTTTCACTATTTTTTATCCCTAAAGTGAGTTCGATCTGTGTGAAAAAATTGTAGGACAATCTGGTGTCAGGTCTGGTGGAGGTGTGGCCTGTCAACTCAGGAAGCTCTGATCCGGCCCATAACAGGCGCTAATCAGGTTTCCAAGAACTAACAAGATTCCAAGTTCGATCAAAAAATTCGTTTTGACATATTTAAAAAAATATACAGTGTTTACATTTGTTTGATACAAAGAAATTTTTTTTCAATTTTTTTATTCGACTTAAAGAAATTTTGGTTAATTTATACGGAAAATTCCTTTAAATTAAAGAAATATTTCGTTCCTTCAAACCAAATATTTCTTTGAATTAACGAAATATTTGATTGCTTCGAATTAAAAATTTCTTTAAATTAGAGAAATATATTTTTTCACTTGACCTGTACGTTTCTTTAAATGAAATAAACATTTTGGTTAAAGAAAGATAATATTTTTGAATAATCGGATTCGACAACTCGAGTTTCAAGAAACTTGCATTATCTATTTGTTCACCTGAGGAAAAAAGTTTATTTTAATATTTTTTGCATGTAAATAAATTTTATTCTTTCCTAATTTGCAATTCTGCACGGAAATTTAAGATAAAAAAATTAATTGTGACGAAGTTGTGCACATGAGTTCAGGATTTTAATTATTACCAAAAGATTGTTCTGCGCAATCTTGTCGCACATTAGTAATGTGGATTAAAAAAATCTTTCTTTGATTCAAAGAAATAATTCGCTTATTTCAATCAAACTAATTTCGTTTTGAATCAAGAAAATCATTTATACAAATAATTCCTTCAAATGGAAGAAAGAACGTGACGCCATTTATTAAAATCTAATAAATTTTCTTTAAATGTAAAAATATTTGTATATTGAATCAAAAGAACCTAGTTAAAAAAAGGTTTTTTTTTTAATTAAAAAAAATTAAACTTAAATAACTTAAATAACTTAAATTAAACTTCTTTCTGGGTGTACAACTGAATTTTAATTGTTAATTTCCAATTTCGAATCTTGGTTCATTTTAATGTTTGAAGTACAAATATTGTTTTAAACAATAATTAAAAGTGTGATGATCTGATGATTCGTGATTTTTGTTTTTAAATTCGGAGACATCAAATTCTCAATTATTCGTAGGGTAATGACGCAGCAGTGCTTTCTTGGGAAAATGGAAGGAACAACTGAGGCGAGGGAAAGAGAAATCGATCGATCGCAGCTTTGGTGGCACCTCAGAATAAGCTAAGCGGGACAAACTGGCAACGTTCAATCTTGAGGAAGAAGTTCCCCCAAGAATCGAGACAGAAACATCTATCTTTGCACTGAAAAAGAGACGCGAATTCTCGAGGTGGAGGATTCACCTCGCGACACCATAGTGCTGCCATCTTTTGTCACACGTTGGCGAGTCATTGAATTTCCACTCACGAGTCACAACCCCTCATATCTTCCACAACCCACAATCTTCATTCCTAGACTTCCTGATTTATTACACACTTCCCGATTTATTACACACTTCCCCTCCCACAAATTATACAAACCTTTAAATATTTTTTCTTGAAATTTAAAAATAAAGCCTTGTAGCTTGATTTGCATTGTGAATGATTTATAAGTAGGTACTTGTCAGAGAGAAATGCTACACTTTGCTCGGTAGTCGATCAACTCCAGATAACACTTGCTCGAATAATATTTCAAGATGGAAATGATGTATAAAAGACACGTCGGTACTCGTCGGGATGATATGGCTTCTATGCTAGTTATCGTCCTACGCCATCTTGATATCGCGGAATCAGATCGGATGTCTAGATCCACAAAGTATTATTGACGCCCTGACGTGAACACAATGGGACAGATATTGCACAACTTCCGACTGACACTTTGATTTTTAGCGAATCATTTACACCGACCTCGTTTTCGCTTTTGAGCCCTAGCGGAAAAATATTATAGCTGTCTAATATCCTATCTGGCACAGATCTGACGTACTTCAGACCGTCTAGTCTCGAGAGTCTAGTCTGGACCAGATATGAAACTGGTCAGTTTTCCATAACATGAAAATTTCGAAGTATCAATCAGCCAAATTTTTTTAACCATTTTCGAAAAATTTCCAGACCTAAAACTCATCACCCTCCCCTAAACTAAAAAATTTATGTCGTATTTAAATATCCGAAAAATATATAATTAATACTATGGGCCTATTTCTGGTGCTAGCCAGCCTTAAAGAATGTTGAAATTTCTTCATGAGAAAAATTTATAGGATATTAAAAAGAAAAAAAATTATATTTTGAATCCGATTATTCTTTCCCTGCAATCAAAAAATTACCTGAATAATATTCTTATAAATTTAAATAAATTTGATTAAAATATGAGATACTTTCTGTTAAAAGAATATTTTATGTAATTATAGTGCCCAAAGAATGAGTGATCCTTTTTTGTAGATACAAATTATTTATGAAATTCTGTAGTCCAGTGATTTGAAAATTTAAACATTTGATCGAAAATTCCTGTATTTTTTTCAAACTCATATTTTTGTATAGAAAATTTTTCTTTTTGATTAAGAATTATTTCATATTTTTGTTTGAAAGTTTATTACGTTGCTGGATAACTTAACTTATTTGTTAAAAATTCCTTGCTATTATTAAAAATTAATTTTTCAACTAAAAATTTAACTACTTTATTTTTTGGTTAAAAACTTATGTATTTTGTCAGAAAAATATTCTTCTTGGTTCAAAATTGATATTTTTGTTTGTATTTATATTTTTTTAGTTGAAAACTTAAATGATTGGTTTAAAAATAAACAAAATCGTTTAAATTTAATTTTATTTATTTCAAAATTTATATTTTCTATTTGAAATTTCAACGATTTGGTTTATTTTTATGGTATAAAAATAGTTTTTTTTTAATGAAAGTTTAACTATTTCATTTATGGTTTGAAATGTATATTTTTTATTTTTAAATTCATCTATTCGGTTAAAAGTTGAAATTTCTTTCGAAAGGTTGTATTTTTGGTAAAAATACACCTTTTGCATTGAAAACTAATTTCCTTCTTTGGAAATTTCATTATTTTTATGAAAACTAGTATTTTTTGGTTGAAAAATAATTTTTTTAGTTCCAAATTTAAGTATTCCATTTAATATTGAAAATGTATATTTTTTATATAAAAATTTAACTATTTTCTTTTAAACTCATGTATTTTGTTCAAAATTCGTATTTTTTGGCAAACCCCTATTTTTTTTTGTAGAAAATGAATCTTTATGGTAGAAATTTCATTTCATTGCTTAAAAATTTATGTTATTTGTTGAAGATTTAATAAATTTCTTGAAAATACATCTTTTTCGGTTAAAAATTTATTTTTTGTGTTTAAAAGTTATACTAGTAGATCAAAAATTCATGTATTTTGTTGAAAATTCAGCTTTTTTATATTTTGGGTATAAAATTTTTATTTTTGGTTCAAGATTTAATTCTTTGGTTACAAATTTAATTAATTTTTTTAAACTTCACTTTTTTTGTTGATAATCGATTTTTCTGGTTCAAAACTTATTACTTGTTTGTTTTAGTTGTAAATTTAAATATGGTGCATAATTTCTCCTAAATCTGTTTTTTGTGTTTTTCTTGTTTATTTAAAAATTGTAATATTATTGTGTATTATTACAAATTTGTATTTTTGTCATATTTTTTTCAAATGTATCGTTTTTCCACAATTTTCCATTTTTATTTTTAATGCGATTTTAAAGAATTATAAGAAATTTGTAGCACTTATTCTTGTGAACAATTTGTTTCATTCGATTTTTTCGTCAATCTTTCACAAATTTTTTTTTATTTTCAATGTTATTTTTTACGAATAAAACAAAAACTACGAATCCTATGAAGAAGTGATTATTGACAAATTTCTAGATCTTTTTTGGAATCACAATTTTTGTTTATTCATCTTTTTTCTTATCTTGCATAGTTTTACTACAAAATAGAATTTTTCATTATTTTTTGTGCAATGAAAATTTGAATTTTCGATTTTGAAAAAAATTCAAAAATTTGTAATGAACATATTGCAGGACTCTCAAAAAGCAATGTTTTTCTTCACTTGTCTTTTTTTCATATCGTGCGCTGTTAAGCTTAAAATTTTGATTTTAGAGAAATTTAAACAATTGAAAAATACTTTAACTATATAAAGAAATGTTCCCAAAAATGTTGAACATGCTCTATTTTTTTGAATTTGTACCTAAAATTACTGTTTAGCAAACCCGTCTTTTCTTTTAGGACCTGAATGTGCTTACCAAAGATCAATTTAATCCGTTCATTTTTTCGATAATTATCGTGTTTGCAGACGAACGGACGGACAAACAGACAGACGCTGTCATAAAAACTTGATTTTCGGATTTAGGGGATCTCGAAAAATAAATTATGAGAATGTAAAAATGAAGATTACATAACAATAAGTGAATAAATAATATTTTCTCTGGGATTCTGTTAAAACGTAACATGCTTTTCCGATGATGATTATTTATTTTCATGAATATTGATAGTTGCTAATTTCAATTGAATTTCTCTAATATCTAAGACTATGAAACAAATTCACTGGATTTCTAGTAAACATTTTTTTCCGTGTATGGCTTATTACAGTTCCCGTTGATGAAATTTTAGTTCCTGTTTAGGAAAGATTAAAAACAGTTTCTGCATAAAGATTTAATGAAGCGTCCTGGAAAATTCATAGATAAATTTCTACAGTTTAATAAAGGACGAGTTCATTAATGAAAATAAAGTCCTGCAGGAATAGGACCACTAATTAACAGCTTCTCGCGGAACTAATTTGAATACAAGCTGGCCCGGTTAGGTTGATACATCCTCTTGCAGACATGCCTCCACACAATCACACGTGCTTCTACATTCTACACGAAAGTGCGTCGCATCGGCGAAGGTCTGCCAACAGCAGTGGCGACTAATTTAAATACACATGTCGATGCGTGCGAAGATTGCATTGCACCTATGCCATCCTGAGCCGGTGCCAACTGATGCTCACAAATGTTATGGGACTTGGACACGATATATAATGATATCTCTAAAGAATTTTATACACATCATTTTAAACATATGTACACGCGATACTCAAACCGTAACATTTGCAACACTTCTCACTAGCTTGTATGTACTCGAAAATGGAAATTAAAGACTCCTTGCAAGGTGTCGCCAAGGATCGTTTCCGGTTTGTTATAACGACATCACGCAAACTTAGTGAGTGCTAACTGCTAAAGAATGCCTCGGGAAGGTGTCCTCGCATCAAAGCATATTATCGCAGGTCAAAATAAGAAAAGCGAAACAATTCGATTTTTGTCGCAAAGGACTCCGCATCAAATGTACAGTGGATGGCTTTTTCTAAAAAATTCTAAATCTAATTTTTTTTTTTGTATTTTTGAAACAAAAGGTTCATATCCATGATCTGGAAAGATTGACGGTTTTTTGGGTATACAGCATGTTACGGGAGTGTTTTCATTAAACATCCAAGTATGGTAATCATCAATTCTTATTAACTAAAGTCACTAGAGATTTTTTCTTTCTCTGCTAAGGTATAAAATCACTTTTAAGTAAGTAGAGGAAGCATGCATAGAACGGATATTATATCTCTGCATTTACTTCAAGGATTGTTTTATTATCCCTTGAACAATTAAATAGGGAAGATGCAAACGACAAGAATGTCTTTGAATTTTTCTGAAGGGTAATTTAATCATCCCTTGTTTACACGTAAAAAAATGTTTGGATTAAGACAAAAATTCTTGGATCAAGAATATGGTCATCTTACATACGGACCATACCATATGAGATTGGTCCAAGAAAATAAATGA
>JAAAKG020106496.1:0-15643 GCA_010014905.2 Druon quercuslanigerum | reverse complement strand
GGAAATTGGAATTTCACGGTGATATCATAAAAAACTATACAAAATCATGTTTTTTTTGCCACATTACGACTAATAGTTTCCGAAAAACATAAGGGATACATCGATTTTTGGTCATAGGGATACCTTTCAGCCCCCATGACAAGTTGGAAAGGTCGTAGGGGTGCAACCTACCATTATTTTCGTAATATTATATATATTATATATTTTTGTAAACAATCACAGGGTTTCTTGCCGCCCTAACGATATGTTAAAACATGGGTAAGAATGCAACCTTACAATATTTCTGCGGCCTGTCACAGGGTTTCCTTCTCGCACTAAATGTGCGTTGAAAAAGGACTATTGGTGCAAAATTATATTATTTCTGTGATCAGTCACAGTGGTTCCTTCCCGTGCCCCGGTAGATATTACATAGGGATCTAACTTTACACAAGGGTTCCTTCTCGTCTTCCACTACATTATAGGAAGGTTAGGGGTGAGTCATGAAGAACTTACGTGGACAATAACAGAAGTTCCTTTATGCCCCCACAATGTGTGGAAAAAGGGGTATGGGAGCAAGTTCACATTATTTATGTGACCAGTCACAGGGGTCCCTTTCCCTGCCAAGGTCGATATTAAAAAGGAATAGGGATGTAACTTTACATTACTTGTGTGAAAATCACAGTGGTTCCTTCCCGTGCCCCGGTAGATATTACATAGGGATCTATCTTTACATTATTTATGTGAATATCACAAGGGTTCCTTCTCGTCTTCCACTACATTATAGGAAGGTAAGGGGTGAGTCATGAAGAACGTACGTGGACAATAACAGAAGTTCCTTCATGCCCCCACAATGTGTGGAAAAAGGGGTATGGGAGCAAGTTCACATTATTTATGTGACCAGTCACAGGGGTCCCTTTCCCTGCCAAGGTCGATATTAAAAAGGAATAGGGATGTAACTTTACATTACTTGCGTGAAAATCACAGGGGTTCCTTCCCGCCCCTTGATGTGTTAAAAAAGGGGTAGGGGTGCAAGCTTACATTATTTCAGTGACCAATCACAAGGGGTCCTTCCCCTGCCCCGGCAGATATTAAAAAGTAATAGTGACGTAACTTTACATTATTCCTGTGGCAATCAAAGAAGTTCCTTCCTATCTCCCTCTAAATTATAGGAAGGATACGGATGAGACATGCATTAATTTTGTGAACAATCACAGGGGTTCCATCCCGCCCCACGATGCGTTGAAGAAAAGGTATAAGTTGAATCTTACATTATTTCTGTGATCAGTCACTGGGGTACCTTCCCGTGCTCCGGTACATATTAAAAAGGGATGTAACTTTACATCATTCATGTGAAAATAACAGAGGTTCCAACTTGTCCCCCACTAGATTATAGGAAGTATACAAGTGAGACTTGCATTAGATTTGTGAATAATCATAGGGGATCCTTCCCGCCCCCACAATATATTGTAAAAGGGGTAAGGGTTCCAACTTAAATTATTTGTCTGAACATTACAGGGGTGCCATTCCGTGACCCGGTATATATTAAAAAGGAATAGGCATAAAACTGTACATTTTTTATGTGAAAATCACAGGGTTTCCTTCCCGTCCCCTACTAGATTTTAGTAAGGATAGTGGAGAGACTTGCATTACTTTTGTGAACAGTAACAGGGGTTCCATACTGCCACCACGATGCGTTAAAAATTAGGCATGGGTGCAACCTTACATTATTTCTCTGATCAATCACAGGGTGTGCTTTCCCGACCCCCGGTAGATTTTGAATAAGGATGTAACTTTACATTATTTCTGTGATAATCACAGGGGTTCCTTCTCGTCCCCTACTAGATTATCAAAAGGATAGGAGTGAGACTTGCATTAGTTCTGGGAACAAACACAGGGGTTCCTTTCCGCCCCCGAGGTGCATTAAAACAGGGGCAGGGAAGCAACATTACATTTTCTGTGGCCAGTAGCATGGGTTCCTTTTCGTCAACTACTAGATTATCGGAAGGATGCGAGTGAGATTTGCATTAGCAATACACGATGCGTTTAAGAAGGGGTAGGGATGCAAACTTACATTACTTCTGTGACCATTCACAGGGGTGCCTTTCCGCGCCCCGGTATATAATAAAAGGAATAGGCATATAACTTAACATTATTTCTGTGAAGAAACAGAGAGGTTCCTTTCCGTCCCCCACTAGATTCTAGGAAGGATAGAAGAAAAATCACATTCCCGCACCCACGATGCGTTAAATAAGGGGCAGGGGTGCAACCTTAAATTATTTATCTTACTAATCACAGGGTTTGATTTCTCGAGCCCCGGTAGATATTAAATACGGATTTAGCTTTACATTATTTTTTGAACATCACAGGGGTCCTTCTCGTCTTTATATAGATTATAGGAATGATAGGGGTGAGTCACGCATTACTTATGTGGACAATTACAGGGGTTTCATACCCCCCCCCCACCCCACAGTGTGTAGAAAAAGGGTTAGGGAATCAACCTCACGTTATTTCTGTGACCAGTCACAGGGGTACTTTTCCGTGTCACGGTTGATATTAAAAAGGGATAGGCATGTGACTTTTCATTATTTCGGTGACAATCACAGGGGTTCCTTCGAGTTGCTCTCTAGATTAGAGGAAGGGTACGGGTGAGAATTGCATTACTTTTTTGAACAAACACGGGGGTTCTATCCCGCCCCCCACGATGCGTTAAAAAAGGGGTAGTGATGCAACCTTACATTATTTCTGTGACCAGTCGAAGGGGTGCCTTTCCGTGCCCTAGTAAATATTAAATAGGGATGTAACTTTACATTATTTCTGTGAAAATCATAGGGGTGCCTTTCCGTACCTCAATAATATAGGAAGGTAGTTATCAGACATGCATTAATTTTGTAAGCAATCAAAGGCGTTTCTTTCTACCCCTCGATTTTTTGAAAAAGGGGTGGGGGTGTAAGCTTACATTATTTCGGTGACCAGTCATATTGGTGCCTTCCGGTGCTTTTGTAGATATTATAAAGTGATAGGGATGTAACCCTACATTATTTCTGTCACAATAACAGAAGTTTTTTCCCGCCGCCCCGGTGTTTCAAAAACGGGGTAGGGGTGCAATCTTAAATTATTTCTGTGACCTATCACAGGAGTGCCTTCGCGTGCCATGGTAGATATTAAAAAGGGATAGGCATGTAACTTTACATCCCCCTTTAGATTATAGGAGGGATAGGGTTGAGACCTGCATTACTTTTGTGAGCAATCACAGGGGTTTCATGCCGCCCTCAGGATGCGTTGAAAAAGGGGTACGGGTGCAAACTTACATTATTTCTGTGACCAGTCACAGGGGTGCCTTCCCGTGCCCCGTTAGATATTGAATAGGGATTCATCTTCACATTATTTCTGTGACAATAACAGAAGTTCCTTCCTGCCCCCCACGGTGCGTTAAAAACGGGGTAGGGGTGCAATCTTAAATTATTTCTGTGACCTATCACAGGAGTGCCTTCGCGTGCCCTGGTAGATATTAAAAAGGAATAGGCATGTAACTTTACATTATTTCTGTGATGATCACAGGTGTTCCTTTCTGATCCGAAATAAGTTGAAAAAGGGGTAGGGGAGCGACCTTAAATTATTTATGTGACAATCACAGGGGTTTCTTCCCTTACCCCTAATAGATTCTAGGAAGGATAGGAATGAGACTTGCATTACTTTTGTGAACAATCACCTTACCGCCCCCACGGTGCGTTAAATTAACGTGCCTTAAATTATTTCTCTGACCAATCACAGGGGTGCTTTCGCGCAACCCAGTAGACATTAAATGGAGATTTAACCTTACATTATTTCTACGATCAGTCACAGGGGTGCCTTTCCGTGTGTCGATAGGCATGTAACTTTACATTATTTCTGTGAAAAGTACAGGGATTCCTTCCTGTCCCCCTCTAGATTATAGGAAGGATAGGGGTGAGACTTGCATTACTTATGTGGACAATCGCAGGGGTTCCTTTCCGTCTCCACGAATCGTTGAAAAAAGGGTATGGGTGCAACCTAACATCATTTCTGTGATCAGTCATAAAGACACTAGATTATAGGAAGGATAGGAATGAGACTTGCATTACTTTTGTAAACAATCAACTTCCCGCCCCACGGTGCGTTAAAAAGGGGATAGGGGTGCAACGTTACATTATTTCTCTGAGCGATCACAGGGGTGATTTTCCGAGCCCCAGTAGATATTAAATAGGAATTTAACTTTACATTATTTCTTTGACAGTCACAGGGGTGCCTTTCCTTGCCCCCGTAGATAATAAAAAGGGATAGGCATGTAACTTTACATTAGTTCTGTGACATTTACAGGGGGTTTTTTTCCGTCCCACACTAGATTATAAGAAGGATAGGGGGAAAACATGCATTACTTTTGTGACCAATCACGGTTGTACCTTTGAGCCCCAGGGGTCGTTAAAAAAGGGGTAGAGGGGATCTTACATTATTTCTGTGACCAGTCATGCGGGTGCCTTCTTGTTCCCCACTAGACATTAAAAAGGGATAGAGGTGAAGTTTACAATATTTATGTTTCCAATAAAATTGGTGTTGTCTCGCCCCAGCTGTCGTTGGAAAGGGGGTAGAGGGGACCTTAACTCCCATACTAAATATTAAAAAGGCATAGGGGTGTAACTTTACATTATTTCTCTGACCAATCACAGTGTTGTCCTCGCGCTCAAAAAGTCGGTGAAAAAGGGGTACATGTTTCCTTACATTATATTCTTTGACCAGTCACAGAGGTGTATTCCTATCCCCCACTAGAGAATAAAAAGAAATAGGTGTGTAACTTCAAATTATTTCTGTGACCAATCAAAGTGGTGCCTTCCCCTCCTTAACTAGATATTAAAAAAGGATACGGCTGTAACTTTACATGATCTCTGTGACCAATCAAAGTGGTGTTGTCTCGCAGGGTATTTTTTTGTTTGTAAAAAAGTGTAAATTGCAACTATTAATTGTAGGTTCATTCTAATGAAGCATAACAAGTAGTGTTTATATATATATATATATTAGATTTGTAAATAACTTAATAATAATTAATTGTTTAAAGAATTTATTAATATTTCTAGTGATTTTGTCTTAGAATACATTTGGAAGGCTGCGATTTTTAAAAATATGTTGCACTTTTTGTCCAATTTTCATTTAAAGGGATGTAATACCTAACTAGTCTTAACAAACATAAATATTGAAATAATTTATTATTATCGGTAGTAATATTCTCTGAGAATAATGCTATGAAATTTCAGTTTTTTTTTTGTTCCATTTTTAATCCGATTTTAATTAGAGTAAGGTCAATAATTAATCAAATCTAAAAAAATTAATTGTTTAAGATATTTATTATTACTATTATTGAATAATGATAGAAGGTTGCAGCTTCTGCTAAATTTTTTATCTATTTGCCTACTTTTGACTTGCAGTCAGTTCATAATTGATTCAAAACAGCAAAAATAATTATTCAAATAAATTATTATTGTTTAGAGCTATCTTCTTGTCTACTTATGTTAGATATTTGCAATTCCGTTTGCAATATTTAACTTTTTACCCACTTTTTACTCAGGAAATAAATTATTAATGCAATTTATCGCACATATTTTTTTAAATAGTCTTTTATTATTTATGACTATATTCTGTTAAATAAGTTGTAAGAAGCTGGGGTTTTTTACAACAGAGTTATGCTAGTAAGTTGTTTTTTCCTGAAATTTTTAGTTTTGCTTCGACTTTTTTGTTATGAACGAATAATAAGTTGAGTAAAACAAATTTATTTTTTACATAGTTTCGTATTATTTTATGTGAAATATTTTGGCTGTTTTCCCAATATTAAAAAAAAAAATATTTAAGCAAAAGAACTATCTTGTATAAGAGCCAAAAAATAGAATAGATTATTTAGGAGTAGGTAGGAATATAATCTGATTGACTACTAAACGTTTTATTTGGGGACTTTCAAACCGTGGGTGACCGACCCGTATCATTGATACGGCTGATACGTCGTTAGATACTTCCCAGAACTAGACCTAGAAAACCCTGGCTGCGATTATTTCAAAGACATGCTTCCTTTAATGGAAGGTTACGTGCGCATTTTAAATTGCGCATGCGTACTTCGTTACACTCTTAGCGCCTGTTGCTGATGGCTGTGCATTTCCTTTTCACAATTAACTTTCACAAGCCACACCGCACCGGGGCAACATATCTTGGGGGAAAAAATGATTTTTTTGTACACGTAAAGGTTGCATGTCAATCTGCAAATGTATCTTTGTGAAAATTTGAAATCATAATGCAATCAGGTTTTGTAGAATAATTAATCATAAGAGCTTGCACTAAAATTCTGTCCAACATATGTTACCAAAATTATAACATACATGAGAAAAAATAGCCTTGAAATTAAATTTGTCGGTATACGTGAGTATTGAATAGAAACCTTTCAAACATATTTTGCCAAAAGTTTCGAAAATATTCACAATTTATAACAAAATTTGTTTCGCCTGTTCTATGCCAAGTGCAAATTTTTTAATACATATAATTGATATCTGGATTTAAGATATTTTACTTTATGACTAATTTAGTAGTATATAATATTTTACTTACGAACGGATTCAAGCGAAAACGTAAATATCAAAATCGGAGTTAAAATTGACGTCTTCATTTTTCGAAATTGACAGAGCTATTTTGAAGAAATCCCAGAACCGCAACTTACACTACATTGTATTCGTGTCGCATCTACCTATATACTAGTCATTAGCACATTGTTGACAAAAGTGATACTACGATTTAAGGTGGGGAAATGAAGCGAAAGAAATAGACGGTTTTGAAAAATGTATTTTTCTTCAGGTGAAATAGAAAATCTTTATTTACCCTTTTTGGAAATGTTAAAATTAGACTAGAAACAGTCATGACAATCGTAAATGAGTGACATTATTACAATACCTACGTATCACGTTTTTTTCTGTAAACACCCTGGTTTATACATTTTGTATACAAATCCGAAATCGTAAAAAACATATTTTAAGGATAGAGCCTAGAATGACTAAAGAAGAAATTAAACAATTAATTTTTTCAAACTTTTTTATTGCTACTGTTTGATTCCTAATAGCAAACATATTGCCAGTGTCTTGTCGGGAATAAAGAACCTTGGAAAAGTTTATTTCTATGACACTCACAGGGGTGCCTCCCTCTAGGAGATATTCGAAAGGAGTAGGGGTTTAACAAAAATTATTTACGTGAATAATGACAGGGGTGACTTTCAGTCCCCAACGAGATGTTGGAAGGGGTAGGTGTTTGATCAACATTATTTCTGTAACCAGTCACAGGGGTGCATCCCGGCCTCATCGAAACCTTGGTTTGGTTTGGGTTTCGTCAAAATTATTTCTTAGACTAGTCACAGGGGTACCTTCCAGTCTCTCACGAGACGTTGGAAAGGGGTTGGGGTTTTGCCAGCATTACTTCTGTAACCAGACATATAGTTGCCTTCCCGCACCCTCGACATTTTGGAAAGGGGTCGGAGTTTTACCAACATTATTATTTCTATGACCAATCACAGCAATGTCTTCTAGCCTCCCCCCGCCACTCCACGAGATTTTGAAGAAAGGTTAAAAAAATTTGTAGAATTTCTAAAGATTACAATGTGTTTTGAATGTATCAACTTTTAGTGTATCAACAGATTTACCTAAACATTTCCCAAAATTCTTCGAACAATTTTTTATCGTCATCTCAATTTAAAAATTGCAGAAATAATAATTTCATATTTGTGACTCTTAAATAGTCCACAGGGCTCGAATGTAAATTTAATAAAATAAAAAACTCGAAACTTCCAAGCATCGTTTAAAGTGGCCGGAGCATTTTTTATATTTTCATTCTACTAAGAGACCCTAAATCAGAAGAAATGTTTTTTTACGAAGATGCCTATCTGTACGTGCCTTTTTATGTATCCTGTAGGCAGGGTATTTTTATAAATACTGATCAGATTGAACTAAGCTCTCGAACACTTTTTTAAAGCATAAAAAGGAACTTAATTTTGGACCAATGTTTCTGGTTTGATCGATCCTAAATATTATTCTTTTTTTTAATTAAAGATTCCATTTTTCACCGGAACTAAACGACATATGAGGAATAATGCAAGTAGTAAAATTTTTCATCTGGAAGAGCTGAATAAATTTTGTTAAGATTATTTTTTGTATAAGACACATTTTTTTCAATTGTGAAAAATGTTATTCAAAATAAAGATTCCATTTTGCGGTGAAACTATGCAAAATCATAAAAAGAATTATAATAAAAAACTTGTTTTCTAGAAGATGTGCATAGCTCTGTTGTTCAATTTTTTTACAGCAGGAAAAATTTTCGTTTTAATCGTAAAAAATTAAAAATGTTAAAATTTAATTTTCAAAGAATCGACACGAAATGCAAGAAAAACAAAAAGATAAACATTGTTTGCCTATAAAGATATACAAATTGTGCACAAATCATTTTTTACGACGGATAATTTCAGTTTCAATTGTAAAACGAAACATTAAAATTAATTACAAATTTTGGTTTAAGAACACAAGATGCAATATTATCTAGTCAGAGTTTTAAACTTTTCAAAATTTGTACCATGCATTCTCCTCAAGGGATCCATTTTAAGTCATACTTAAATAATTTTGAAAAAAACCTTTCCTTTATTTTGTGTCGACAACTACGAACTTAAGAGACTATATTATTACAGTACGAGATTTTATTTGTTCAGGCCGGAAATTTTCTACTACAACCTTCTTTATCTTAAACCTCTTCTACAAGCAGTTACAAATCAAGGAATTTTTCCAATTTTTACCGTAAATTATGAAGTTTAGAAGTTATGTTACTAGGAATAAATATTTTTAAAAACTAGAATAAACGCAAGAAATGTCGGCCGCAAAAAAGTAAAATCTTTTTCGGGAATAAGTTAAAGATAAAAAAGGTTAAGAATTGGAAATGTCGGGCGCAAACAACTAAAACACTTTTGCAACATAATGCGGTTTCTAAAGTTCATAATTTAAAAAAAGGTGAAAAAGTGGACTTTTTTGCACAAAAAAGTAAAAAAGTATCCATAAATACGAATTAGGATAAAAGAGTGAAGAGCCTTACGAAAAATAAATATTTAAGAAGCACAGAACTGATACCATATAGTCAAAATAAAATATTTCTTTCGATTCACATTAATTTCAAAAAATTGGAAAAGGGAATACGCGATATTTTTTTCTTTTTTTTCTAATTTAAAGCTAAAAAAATTTTGTTTTCTTGCTTATCTCCCGAGAAAAGGGTGGCTCTCTGATGATATATGTATGTATTACGTTTCCCAACAAACTAGCCCTTATTAGTACGCACCCACCGCTCGTGATCAAAAACGTTTTAAAAGTGGGCAAACCACCTGGCAAAATGTAAAGTTGATCTAGAGCCCCAAATTAATTACTTGAAATTTGAAAATTTACATCTCATTATAAATTTACCCAAAAACTCCCCTTCTACGTGAAAAGTGGTTTCTGAATTTTATTATTTTAAATCATCAAGGTAGTTTTCTCTCTTTTAAAACGGTTTGATCATAAGGGGAAGGTGTGTACGAATTAGGGGTAGTTTTTTGAGAAGCGTAATATATATCATTAGAGAGAGAAAAAAAGAAAAAAAATCTCCCCTGAGCCTTCATCTCATTATAATAATTTTAGTGAGTTTATATAGGTGGCGACGCTGAGGGGACGTCGTGCTGGCGCAGTCACCCTTTTTTGGATGTTTAAAGAGCAAAAAATTTTATTAACATAGAATTAGAAAAAAGCTAAAAAATCTGGAGTATCCATTTTTCAATTTTCCTTTGTGGCGGCGCTGAGTGGACGGAACTACGCACTCTTCTGTTCAAAAACCACTTTTCCGCAATTTGTAGCACAAAAATTGCTAACGGAAGGAAAGGAAAAAATTCGGTGAAAAATTTACTTTGCCAGTAACCTAAAAAATATTTTTTTTTTAAGAAAACCTACTTTTCAGATATGAGCAAGAATTTTATCATTTAGATTAACAAAGTCTTTAAATATAGGTATTTTTTTATAATTTATAAATAATTCCAAGAAGTATTTATGTCTTACGTCTACGCGGCAAAAACGAGAATTGGACCTCTTACAAATTTTCTTTTTGTATAAAAGCAATTAGATATTATTTTTAAGGGTCTAAAGTATAGTTTAAGCTAAAAAAAAATCATTTTTTGAAAATTCTAGAGTGGTGTTACCCCTTAAGAGGGCTGGTGAAACATGTTCTTATAACACACTGAGAAGGGTCCGCACTTCTCGGTAGTGTGGGAATATTGATAGCATCACTACAGCGATCTTAGTATATATAAAAATAGACAAAGATCTTAATTTGATCACTATAATGATGCTACCAACGACCCACCAAAAAAACACCACTCTCCTTGGCATAATACCACCCTCCTCTCCTTGGC
The DNA here is from genome assembly GCA_010014905.2 of Druon quercuslanigerum. Taxonomy (NCBI): domain Eukaryota; kingdom Metazoa; phylum Arthropoda; class Insecta; order Hymenoptera; family Cynipidae; genus Druon; species Druon quercuslanigerum. Next base: position 5,214 of record JAAAKG020106496.1, on the reverse strand, counting down.
ATAATTCACCCCCGGAACCGCTTTCGCATTACTTCAGGGGGGTGCCGTCCTTTATCCGTGCCTCGGCTCTTCTCTTTTGTCCCCGCTTGGGCTCCTTCTGCAGGTCTGGGCTTGTTATCGGACCTGCCCAGCTGCGGTATTAGCTTGTGCGTCCGGGAGGCACCTTCAACGAGGCTGCCTCCCTATACGCCAAGCAACGCATCGTCCCCTGCTGATGGTCTGTCCGCGGCTTTCCTTCCTTTGCGGCGCAGAGGTACCACTGCGGTGGGCTGTCGCACTTTGCAGCCCTATGTCCCTCTTTGTCGCACCTCCAACAGGCCCTCTGACGTTCTGGACCCTCGCAACTTGCTACCATGTGGGCGAAGCCTGGGCAGCGGTAGCACCGTGCCTTCTCCATCTTCTTGCGCACTCGACAGGACTCCCATCCTACCTTCAGGTGTCCTGTGCGCAACAGTCTCGCCGTTATCTTTTCTGCCAGCTTCACGACAGCCTTCAGATTATCTCTAAAGAGTCTTTTCGTGAGGCTGACCTTAATTTATCCAGCATATGTCTTGCCGAAGTGGCTTCTCACGGCCGCCTTGACCTCCTCTGCTGCAGTGGTTGGGTCGAGATCCAAGACGTTGACCTCGATATGGGGAACGAGCTCACGCACACCACCCCCTACGCCAACAGCCTCCTTAATCGCAGTCGACAGCTCGGCTCTGCTTCGGGTCGCGCTCGCCTCTGCATCTTCTTCTACTTCCAGGTATAACAGAAAGCAGGTTCCACCTTTCCTACTTCCTTCCTCGGGGTCGAGGGTACTGCCGTAACCTCGCGAGTCCTCTGCTTCTTGGTCCTAGGCTTGGAAGATCTCGCTTACACTGAACTTAGGGTGGCCTCCCTCTCTCGCTCGTAATCGTCGAAAGTGGGAGCCACGACGGCATCTTCAGTCTGAGTACAGTTTTGGCTAGTACTCTTTCCAGCCTTGATCTTCTCCTTTCTGGACATAGCTCTCATCCTAGCCGTTCTTCTGACGTTCTTGATGAGATTCCTGTAGAGCCCCTTGCTCGTAATTGAGCGATCGCGGAGTCTATCGACTAATCTCTCTGCCTCTTTCAGGTCTTCCTTAATTGGAAGCCACATATTTGCTTTTGAGCTGCTAAAGTTCCGCATTTCCTTAACTTTCTTTTGTAGCTCTATGAAAAGATGATGCTGCTCCATGAGCGTCACCTCCATCCCCGCTACATCCCTCTTATTAGTGGATTTGTCAGTTTTCTCCGTCACGACCAATGGACCACCCAAATCCTCATATGCACTCCTCTCATGGTTTTTTTTCGATATTCTCCATGCTGTTTCCACGAGTAGCTAGGGAAATAGAAGTCCACCCCCACAGAGCCCCGCATGCGGGGTTAAGGTCTAAGTACTCTCGGAGGCGACCTGGTATCCTAGAGACATCGTTTGGAACACCATACCCTGGTGCGATGCAGTCCTCGGCATGGTTGTTAACACCTTAAGTGGGTGGATTTTTCTCAGTGTATCCTTCACCCAGTCTGTTTAGTCCGCGGGGCCTATTTTATTTCGGCAAATGTCAAATGTATATCCAAGTGTGAATAATTTGATAGAAGTTATAATTAGTTTTTTGTAGTATAAAATTTTAAGCATCATGATCTTATGTTTTTTATATCATAAATTAGAAAAAAATCACCGAACAAAATTTTTCACAATTTCTGGTTTGCAGAGTAAAAAATTTATTCGGCTGCGTAAAAAATTTCCTGTTTTTGGTAAAAGAGCATGACTTTGTAACATTTTGAGTCTTATTTAAACAAGGGAACGGTTACACATTTCGAGAAAAGCATGAATTATTTGGGCAATTTTTCTATTTTACCTGGCTTTAATAATGCTAAAAATAATCTCTTCTCTAATGGCACGAACCCAACTCTCGTAAAGTCCTTTATTTCATACTTAGATAAATTTTTTTTATGTTAAGAAAACCACTCCTTTGATACATTTTTTTTAATGCCAAAAATCAAACTTGAAAATTTGTATTGTTACAAATCAAAATCGCTATAAATAGTACAGTTTAAAACACTGAGGGACACATTATGAATAAATCAGTATTTAAGTTTGAAAATGAATGACCTGGATCCTTTAAAAATTCCTTGAATACTATTGAAGTACCTTAAAACATGTGAAGACCTTTAAAGTTTTTTGAAATTTCCTAAAACTTTGTATTCCTTTTGAAACTTTTATTTCGTAGAAAATATTCTGGTTCATTAATGTTCATATCTTCGTGTTAAAAACTCTATTCGACTCTACTCTACTACTAATTTTTTCTAAGAGAATTTATTATTTAGGTTAAAAATTCAATTATTTTTTGAAAAATAAAATATTTTGCTAAAAGTTCATCGTTTATTGTATAAAAGTAATTTTTGTGTTTAAAATAAATAAATAGGTTTAAAAATTGAAACTTTTTATCTGAAATATTGTTTTACGCAGTTTACGAAAGATCCTATGTTATAAAAATAATAAGGTTAACATAAAATGCTGGTATCTGAATGTTAATGGTCAGGAAAAATGAAAAATTGGTCAAGGAGTAATCAGGGAAAGTTGTGAATGAAATATTCTTTTATTGATCTTTCTAAAAATACAAATTTAAAGTGTTTGATTTTGAAACAGTTCAAACGCAAAAAGATGAAAAATTCCGTTCAAAACAATAAAATGTATAATGAAATATAGGCTATACCGAAAATGAAAACTAATTTTTAATTTTCCTAGGAATCTTTCAAAATTCTTAAAATGTTTCAAAATGTTATTTTATAATCTTCAAAAACATACATTTTGTTAAACATTTTATGCTATTTTTAACAATAAGTTTTTAATTATTTTTCAAATTTCTTTCAAACTTCTAAACACTTTTTTAAATAATTCAAATTTTTCTTAAAGCGTTCAATAAATCCTTCAAAATTAAAAAAAATGCTTTAAAATCTTCCAGCTAACGTTCTGATAATTTTGGAAATCTTTTAAAAGCCCTTTAAATAAATATACGCTTAAAATTAATTTAAAAAAATTAAGAATCATTTTTAATTTTCCAATCTGAAATTGAATATCGGTAATTTGCAAACTAAAATTTTTTGAATTTTATTAATTGTGCAGATCAAAGGTTCAAAAGAAAATTTCACGCTCAAATTTATAATACTCTAACTTGAAGAGTGAATCAACTAATTACATTTTTTTCGAAATTTCAACAAAATTTTCAGTGAAAAAATAATAAACAAACATTTGTAGAACAGAAATTTGGAATTATACACTTTTTTATATCAGACTTCCCTCCAGCAAAATATATTCGCGAAAAAGAAAGATATTCTTCGAAATCTGTTTGTTTCCAATATTAATTTATTATCTGTATATAATTAAAAAGGCAAGGCAATGATAAATATTTAAGAAAAACCCGTAATTTTTTTTATAGTTTTTTTTAAACATTCATTTTTGTTGAAAAATCATTGCTTTTGTTTAAAATTAAACTAATTTGTAATAAATGTTTTGTTTTTTGTTGAGAATAACTTTTTTCAACTCAAAGTCCAACTTTTACATTTTTACAGGAAAAATAATTACTTTTTGTTGAAAATTCGATTTTTTTCAGAAAATTAATAATCTTGGTTAAATATCAATTAACCTGTTTATTAAAAATTTCTTCCTTCTCAGTTTAAAATTTATCCTTCTTGTTGAAATTTAACTACTATTTGACTCTTATTACCAATATGTTTTTTAGATAAAGTAATATAATTTTCTAAATTTAAAAAAGAACGAAAAATAAAAAGAGCGGCGAGACACTTGTTTTTAGCTTTTCACGAGGAAGAACCTTGTTTATTTACATTATTTCTGTCTTTTCTCGAATTTATGGAAAAATGCAAACTTAATGCTCATTTATATAAGTATTTACATAACATATTGTTTATAATTATTATATTAGCAAATTAATTATCATAATAACAATGATTGAATAAACGGAACGAATTAAAAGCAACGAAAAGTTAAAATAAGGCCATAAGAAATAATGTCAAGTTCGTTTTCGGAAAATATGATGCTATTTTATCAAATGCGGCGTTTGCTCACAAAAATTTCTTATCAGCAAATCTGAATTATCATCTATCAAAAGAATACGGAACAAATGGCTTCTATGTAATTTTTTTAATGGATAAATAATATGTAAAATAATAATATAAAGTAAAAATTATGTTTATCAAATAAATAAATCTGTTTTATTTATTATTTTCTGTTTTTTTACTTAACAATTTCCTAATTGGCTAGATCTGGGAATTTTCATCAAAATACTCCTATCTTCAAACACATAGTATACATATAAAGTAAAGTGAATTAACTTTGAGCTAAGAATAGATGGTTTTTCTTTTTGGGCTATATTAATGCTGTTCGCAATAAAACAAAAACAAGAAAAAGGGAAAATTTCTTGAAAACGATGAAAAAGAGTATTTCTTCATGAGAGAAAATTTTTTATATTTATAGACTGATAGACCTTCTACAAAAAAAGCGTTTTTAAGCAAGAACTAAATTATGTTTTCAGGTTATAAATTACTTCATTGCTCAAGATATTTTTATGATAATCCGGAAATATACAAATATTCATATTCCTAAATAAGAATTGGTTAATTCGCAAAAGTGGTTCGTTACAAACTGGTACATTGTATTCAATGAAAATAATGTAATACTGCTTTTTATTTTTTAGTCAAAAGCTTATAATTAATTAAATTTAAACAAAGACAAGTTCGAATTTATAAAATATCAAAAGTGAAAATTATTTAAATGTTTCATTGAACATAATTTTTTAATGCTTTTAATTCTTTGAATTTTCAATTAAAATAATTATTACTTGTTTTTTAAATGATTGAATATTAATTAAGTAATTCTGATGGAATTTAATTTAATTTTTAATTAATTGAATTGATTATTTGCTTTCGGATTATGTAATTCAATATTAGGCATTACTTTTAGAATAAAATGTTATTTTTTCTTTCAATTACCTCTATTAAATTATATGATATTTAAATTTAATTCTGAAAAAAATAAGTAAATAATTTCAATTTTTTTAATTAGTTTAAAAGGATCTTAATAAACTAAACGTGCAGAAATAACGTTTCAAATTAAAAGAAAACGTAATTTAAGAAATCATTAGAATGATTTAATAAAAATGATTTTTTTAATGCTTTTTATATTTTTAGC
>JAAAKG020106485.1:0-15644 GCA_010014905.2 Druon quercuslanigerum | reverse complement strand
TTTATTTTTCACTAATCTTTATTCGCAGCTACCCTGAGAAATGTATTATTTCAAAAAGTGGCCCATAAAAAATTTGTGCATCTTTTTTGAGTGCACAATTTTTGTCCATTCATAACTTGTCCGTGAAATGGAATTTTTTTTCATTATTTTTTGTGCAATAAAAATGTAAGTTTTCGATTTTTCGAAAAAATTCAAAAGGTCGTTATGACAATCTTGTAGGGTGTGCAAAAAAATCCATTTTTTTCGTATTGAGTTTTTTGTCGTGCCTTGCGTTGTTTGGCTGATAATGCTATTTTTCGTTTCTTTTTTTGGATTTTGAAATTGCTATGGCTCTGAAATTTTTTTTTTATTGTTAATGTTGTTTTTTTACGAATAAAACAAAAACTACCCGACCTATCAAAAAGTGATTAATAACAAATTTGTAGATCTTTTTTGGTTGCACAATTTTTGTCTTTACATCTTTCTTCGTATCTTGCATAGTTGGACCGACAAATGGAATATTTTATTTTTTATTATTATTATTTATTAAAATATATACATAATTTTCAATTTTTCGAAGAAGTTCAAAAAGTTATTATAATAATCTTGTAGGGCTTTCAAAAACCAACGTTTTTCCCCTCTTGAATTTTTTTGATATCGTGCGTTGTTTGGCTTAAAATGTTTATTTTTTTTTTTTTTTGGATTTTGAATTTGCTTTAACTGCGGTATTTTTTTTTCACCGAAAAAAGTAATTGTGATAAATTGTTAGCCTTTTCGAGTAATAGTAATATCTGTACATAGAATTTTCAATTCTTGAAAAAAAAATGGTCTCAAATATTTTCAAAATGTTCTCACTTTTTGAATTTTTATCCAAAATGGCTGGCTAACAAATGTATGTATGTAGGATACATACATACAGACATACATACATAGAGACATACGTACATGCATACAGACATACATACATACATACATACATACATACATACATACAGATACATACATACATATTTACATACAGACATACATACATACATAAAATCATACATACATACATACATACATACATACACATTCGTAAGAACCTGTTTTTCGGGTTCAGGGGGTCTCAAAACGTGGACATTTGACAAAAACCGGGGCGGTCTAAAATTTTACACAAATCTAATACCTTCTCTACATGAGAATGTAAAAAGAGAAGGAATATTCCGAGTCAATATTATAATACAAATTTAAACAAATTACATAATGCGACGTTTCGACCTTAATCTGTCGGTCATCCTTACACAAATTATACCTAATGCCAATTGATATAAAAAAGTTAGCTAATTTAACAAAATTAAAAGTGTCTTCAAAAAATAATATAAATCAAAAGTTTAATTACCTTATATTTTATATGGTTATGGAACGTCAAAAATTTTGGTTCAATAAAAAAAAAGCTTTTAACGATTTTGATATCACTTCCAACTACATCTTTTTTGGGGGAAAAAAACTCAAAAAACAACGAGGCTCCCAATCATTAGGGTTACATTTTTATAAAATTTAACCTAGCAAAACCACATTAGTCAAACGACGGACAACCAAGCAATGGTGACAGGAAACTAAATATGGGTATGTTGGATATATAGTACAAAGTTTTCGATATAGAGGGCCTAAATTCAATTTCAACGAAAGCAGCGCGCCAAGGTGTTTAGGAATTTGAATATTCAATTTATTATACTATGGTAACATTGATTTATATTGAGTATTTCTGTTTGTAAATTAATAGAATATTTCTTATATTTATTTTAAAAAATCGATTCTAAAATTCTACGTTTGTAAGTGTTGTTTTCTTTTGCTAAAATCTTTATATTATCAAAGTCAAAATCAAAAAGGTGATAAAAATTAATAAATATAGAGAATTAAGAATAAATAAATGGTTTCAAAATTATCCAATGTAACAATTTCAGATGATATAGCCGAGAACTTGGCTTCAGGAAATTAATTTGGTGTTTCTTACAATTCAGATAAAATTCAATCTAATAATATTATTGCAAATATCGAAGAATGTATTAAAAATGTTGACGGCGATAATTAAAAGGCTAATGTTAGAAAAGTAGTCACAGATTTAATTTCAAATCACAAAAAAATAAATACATTTAATACTTCTAATAAAATCTTTGAAACAGTTAAAAAATTTCAAAATGACCATAAAGACATAATATTTGTTAAAGCAGACAAAGGCAATATTTCATTTGCAGCTAATAGAAATGATTATAAGAAAACAGTTAAAAGTCTATTACAAAATAACGTTATACAAAAAAAGTTAACACCAGCTTGGTTCCAACCATTGAAAATAAATGCAATGATATTATATGAAGATGGGAAAATAATAGGTATATAAATGAGAATTTAGCTTATCATTTAAAAAATCACGGAAGTGTTGTTACTAAGGCTGATGCCCTTCCTAAAGTTCACAAACCTGATCCAAAATAGAGATTAATAGTGTCTTCCATAGGATCACCTACCTACAATTTAGCCAAATTTTTATCCAAAATTTTAAAACCTGTTTCCCGTACAACTCACTCTTTCATTAAAGATAGTTGAGATTTCAAAGAAAAAATTAAGAATATTTATGTACCTAGTACCCACTCATTATTCTCTTTAGATATGGGTTCCATGTTTGACAACATACCTTTAGATTTACTTTCTGATTGCATAGAAGAAAAATTACAAGCATATAAAAATTTAATAAAAATATCTAATTCTGAAATTTTAATAGCTGTTAGAACAGTATTTAATAATACAATTTTCTGTTTAACCAAAAGTTTTATAAACAAATATCAGGTTGTCCTATGGGATCTCTCTTATCTTCAGTTGATTCCTATCTCGTTTTAGAGGATCTAGAGAATAGAGCATTATCAAAACTAACTTTTAAACTACTTTTTTTATCAAATGTATGTGGACGACGTCTTCACTATAGTTCCAACTGATAACATTCAAGAATTATTTAATGCATTTAATAGTATCAAAGAATCTTACATTTTACTTTTGAATTGGAAAATAATAACACCTTAAAATATTTGGATATATCAATCATAAAAACTAAAAATGGAGCTTTGATTACCAATTGGTACAAAAACTCTTCATGGTCAGGGCAATATTTTTTATTACCATATGTACAAGGTTTATCAGAGAGATTAAAAAGTGCTTTAAAAAAATTTTACATTAATGTATATTTTCAAAACAATCATAAATTGGAAAATTGCTTTATAAACAAGGAAGATTCTGAAAAAATTGAAAAAATTGTCAAACGTAGTTTACTTAATAAAATGCAAAGGTTGCACTAAAATTTAGATGGGTAAAACAGGTAGAAGATTAAAAACAATAATAGCTGATCACAAAAAAAATTGCAGGATCATCAATTTGAACAAAGGTTTGCCACAACACTCGTGGAATTTTGATCACCTTTTTGATTTTAACTTTGATAATATAAAGATTTTAGCACAAGAAAAAAACACTTAAAACGTAGAATTTTCGAATCGAGTTTTAAAAATTAATATAAGAAATATTCCATTATTTACAAACCGAAATACTCAATATAACTCAATGTTACCATAGTATAATAAATGGAATATTCAAATTCCTAAATACCTTGGCGCGCTGTTTTCGTTGAAATGGAATTTAGGCCCTATATATCGAAAATTTGGTACTATATATCCAACATACTCATGTTTAGTTTCTGTCACCATTACTTGGTTGTCCGTCTTTTGACTATCGTGGTTTCGCTCTGTTGAATTTAAAAAAAATTTAACCCTAATCATTGGGAGCTTCTTTATTTTTGATGTTTTTTCCCAAAAAATTACGTACTTGGCAGTGGTATCAAAACCGTTAAAACGTTTTTTTTTGTATCGGACCACAATTTTTGACATTCTATAACTGTATAAAATATAAGGTATTTAACTTTTTCTTCATAATATTTTTTCTAAGACACTGTTAATTTTTTTAAATTAGCTAACTTTTTTATATCAAATTTTATTAGGTATAATTTGATTCGTAATATTTCTTGTTTTTTTTTTTTTATTTCCAAATTGATTATAAGACCAAAACAATTTGAACTAATGTTCCTATTAAGGTAACTATATGGATCCATCGGAGTAAGTATTTTTGCTTCTTAAATCATCGAGAAGTTTTATTAAAAACACCGTCTCATTGCCTTATGAATATCGGATGAGTCGGATGCAAATTCGAAAGCACTCTTATCGTTAAATTCTGTCTTATGTTGATCCATTTTTAATATTTTATTTTTTTAACTCCCGGCGCTCCTTTTCTTTGGGATAAGATGCGGGGATTTATAAGGTTCACATAAGAACTCTTTAATAAAGCTGCAGTGATGTCCGATAACTTGTTAGTCGTCAGACATACAGTATCACCGAGTGCACGTGTTGAAAAGAATGTAAACCATGAAAATGCATTGATTGGCCTAAAAGTTTTAATAAAATCTTGAAAGGTAAGTTAATTACTCCTTCGTGAGAGCTAAACTGATTAACAGAAATAATATGATGATATATGAATAATAATATGAGGTCACCAACACATAAAGTACTTACAATGTAAAAGACAGTCATTTTAATATAAATTCAACTTTATTCGGTTAATTAATTTGAATGTATACATCCTGGAAAGATTCTTTTGCTGTTACATGAGAATTACAAATGGATAAGCACCGAGAATACCGACGGAATTTTTTTGATTAATGCATCTCCACACGGAAAGAGTCCAGCTAAGTCTCTGCGTTTTAACAAATCTCAAACGGAAGACTTGAAGCTGACAATCATTGTGTGCATTTGATGGGTGAGGTAGAATGTGTGCCTTCAAACTCGACTGTCGAAAAACTAGCGTGGAGGGGGGGGGGGGGGTACAGTTTGTCTCTTCCCTAGCCCTATCAATCGAAGTATTAGGGATTGGTATGCAGCATTGTCCTAAATGGCGAGAGAATAGAACAAGTTGATAAGCACATCTATCTTGGTAGCCTATTCAGAAGTGAAGGAAAAATAGGAGAAAAAAGGATGGTCATCCTGAAAATTTAGATTGTCAGACTGACTACATTTGACTTTTAACTATGGGACAGCCCCCTAGATAGTCACGTGTACCATCCGTGAAGAGTCAAAATTTGATGGTCAGGTTCACTATCCCAGAATGTCAAGCTTGCGATTCTTGAGTGTCAAAATTTGGAGGTTAGGTTCACTATTTCAGAGTGTAAATTTTACAATCCCGAGAGTGTGCACTTGATTATCTAAGAGTGTCAACTTGAAAATCAAAGTATATTCACGTACAATATAGAAAATAGTTGAATCTATTATCTTCATATACTCAAAATGATTATCGCTGTTTGTCAAACAACTATCGCTGTTACTTAAAATGACTATATTTTATAATTGAACCGACTATATATCAAGTAGTAAAAACTTTTTTTTGATTATTTAAAAAAATAATTACAAAATTAATTTGGTCATTGAGCAGCAACATCACGTGAGGTGGGTATATTTACACTTACACTTCCACTTGTGTTATCAAAACCCCATGCTAGTTTTTTAATATAACAGGTTGTAACTGGAAATACTGACATTACGTGATGTTTCTGGTACATGATCAAGTTAATTCAGTGTTTAAAATATGTCAAATATTAATCAATGGATTAAATAAGTAAACTAAAACTTTTTAATAAAAAATATGTATTTTTTATTTGTGTACATAATTAATAGCAAAAATATATCCAATATATATATATATATATATAATGCTCATACAGTTGAAAACCACCCTGCAAAACTTGGTCCTAAAAGGTACAAGGATGTGGACGCCTGATCGGAACCCATTATGTCGCCAATTATACTGCACTTTTCGTCATAGTATAAATTCTTTTTTAATGCTCATGAAGAGAAACTGGCCGAGGATTGGATAAATCGGAGTGTTTTAAAAACATTTTTTAGAAGTTTTTATAACTTCATCGTGGTCCAAATTCTCTCCCGATTTCAGAGTGAGTCTGCCGTCAATGTTATTTGATAGATATGCTTTAAGATCCTGCACAGAATATTTTATATTCAAAATTATAGAGATTACCGAAAGATAGCAAAAGATGAAATGAATTTTCAATGAAATAGTTAAATTAGAATTTTAATTGAAAGTTGAAGTTAAAAGAGAAATTTTTAGAAAAAAAATTTTTTCAAATACACAATTACATAAACTACCAAATAGATCAACTTTCCAGTAAAGGAGACGAGTTTCCCAAAAAATATTTAAAATTCAACTAAATAGTAACATTTTCAACACAAAAAGATAAATTTTTGGCACAACAGCTGAACTTGTAGCAAAAAGTTACTTATCAACAAAGAAGGATACATTTTTAACGAAGAAAAATGACTTTTTCACAGTAAAAGGTCAATTTAAAAAAAAAAAAAGTTTTTAGGCCAAAAAATCGAATGCTTCAGAAAAGAGTAAACTTTTCAATCGGCAAAGCTGAATTTACAAAAACATAGTTAAATTCACCATCAAAAAGTTGAATTTTTAACAAACAAGAATAATTTTCTACCAGAAAAGATGACTTTTTCTATAAATATATGAACATTCTATCAAATGAATAAATTTTCACCTAAAAAGTTGAACTTTCTACAAACAAGATTAACTTTCTGTCCAAAAAGACGGCTTTTCAAAAAAATAAATGAATTGTCTAACAAAAAATTAAATTTATAACTTACAATGTACAGGATAAAGTTTCATAAATAAACCCTTCAAAGAAATTAATTTTTAATAAATTTGTTAAATTTTGAAAAAAATGAATTTTCTAGCAAGAAGATTAATTTTCTATCAATTATTGAGATAAAAAAATCATTTCTAACAATACATACAATTGTTTTCTACAATTTAATAAATTTTAAACCAAAAAAAAAGAATTTTAAACAAGAGGATTAATATTCTACCAAAAAAGACAAATTTCCAAATTATCCAATAAACAGGATACAGTTTTAATAAAGTTTTGAGATAAAAAAATAATTTTTAACAATAAATACAATTTTGAACAAGAGGATTAATGTTCTACCAAAAAAGACCCACTGTAAACAAAATACATGAATTTTCAACAAAGTTATTTAATTTTAAATTCAAAAAGACGAATTATCTACAAAAAAATTGAATTTTCAATCCAAAAATATGATTTTTTTTAACAAGAAAGTTTAATTTTCTACAAAATTGATGATTATTTAAGCCAAAAAGATGAATTTTTTACATAACAGTAGAATCTTTAATATTAGAGTAAATTTAAATGCAAATAATTGAATTTACAACGAAGCATGTAAGGTAAATGCTCCTATTTGCGTCCGTGTAAGGGTTACGACAGAATTTAAGACCAATAAAAAAGTGTAATCCATTCCGATTCGCTAAAAAATTATTACTAATCTAAGAATATATATTATATTACAAACATTTTTTTTGTTTTGACAAATTTATGCAAATTGCACCAGAAACTTTGAAAATCACGCAAAGATGTCATTGTACGTCGTTGCGTCCGCCTGATTCGCTTTTGGATGTATTTGCGTCCAACTTGTCGCCCCTATTTGCGTCAGGACGCAAACTGGTACTTGATGCGACAGCACCATTTTACGTCCGTTATGGATGAAACAAAGATTTATTTGATGCTTTGCTATCCACGCTCCAAATTAAATATTTTCTTATATCAGTGTTAATCTACTTGAGACTTTGATAAAAATAAGATTCAGAATTGAATTTTTCGAATGTAAAAATGATTTTATACACGTTCAAGTGATTTGAAAATTTTGTATTTCGAAATTTTACTACTAAAATTAAATAAATAAGACTGGTAAGAAATGAAAAACATGATGAGATGTGAGTTTTGATACAAAATATTTATTTGAGCAACAGTTGGAAATATAAAAATTTATACTCGATAATGAATCGTTCGATCGCAAATAGGGACAGAATTTGTAGGAACCTATTTGCGTCCGCTCTTCAGAGGTTATGATAGACTCGAAGTATTCCGATCAAAATTATGTCACTTTATAGGTTTTGCCGCAGGAAAAAAGCATTGCATATCGAAAAACTGATATTTTTCCCATCAATTACGACAATTTTCAGCATAAATACACTCATAGTTTAATTATCTCGAATACTTTAAACATACGGACGCACGCATGCACATCAAAATATTATTGCCCTGCTTAGCGACAAAACTGACAGTCAATTTCGGAGTCCGCTCTACTAAGAATCTACCCTCTACGCACGAGTGAACACAAATGGCCACTTATGGCACGGGCTATGAAAAATGAAATTTGTGTTATATTTATAAATTTTTATAAAACACATATTTGAATGGACGCGCATGTAGAGTATTGTTAATAGAATAAAATAAATGCTCCTCATGAATCAATAAGCATAAAAATTCATTAAATTTACTACATTTAATCAGTTTTGGACGCAAATAGGAGCACGGACGCAAATAGGTGCATTTACCTTAACAGTTGATATTTCAGAAGAAGATCCATTCCATCCACCAAAACTAGCTTCCAAGTCGCTGGATTACATTTACTACAATTACACATTTTTAACAAAATACGATAAATTTTCAACCATGAAGATTAATTTTCTACAAGAAAGATAAATATTATTTTAAAAAATGTGAATTTTCAACTTAAAAAGATACATTTTAAACCAAATAATTAAATTTTCGAGTAAATAAGATAAACTTTTAACCAAAAATAGAATATTTTAATGAAAAGTTTAAAAAATGTATTTTTAACCAAATATGAAACTAACTTTTATCACAATAGTTAAATTTTCTACCAAAGAGATAAACCTTCAAGTAAAGAAATGAATTTTTAATAAAGCAATTGTAACGAAAAAAACGTCTTTTCAACCAACAAGATTAATTTTCTATTAAAAAAGATCATTTTTCAACAAAATGAATAAATGTTCAGACAAATAGTTGATTTTTGAATTAGAAGGATAAATTTTCAATAAAAAGTTTTGAAGCTAAATATTCATTAAAAACATAATAAAAAAAGAACTTCATATAATATTCATAAAATAATTTTTAAAAAAATATACATTTGTTGACCAGAAAGACGAATTTTCAACAAATACGGATTTTTCAGTCCAAACAGAAAAGATATTTATCTAAATTATTAAACTTAAAGGCAAGAAACAAAACTTCTGTGAAACCGTTGAAGTTTCAACCCGAGAATGTGATTTTTTTTACTAAACAATTAATTTTTAAGCAAACTCTTGCGTTATAATCGTCAAAGTTTCAATTATAAAAGTTATTCTTAAACCAAAAATATGGATTTTCAACTAATAATGTAATATTAGATAATTTAGCCAAACAATATTACATAGGAATAGCTCGATTATCTTTTGGTTGCATTGACAACTCTTAATGATCTCTACGTAATTATATCCTTGTGGTGTCACCTCCTACAAAATAGCGTTAAAGGACAATAAATCATATGATAGATTAATTGATTTTTTAAATAATTGTAAGCAATTAATAAAATGATTAAAATTAATACAACTTAAAACATTGTACCATTCCCAATCATATAGAATCACGGAAAATCACAAGAAATCAGAGATATAATTTCGAGAATTTCACGCACTCCGCAAAATGCGAAATAGTAGTAGCGATAAACTAAATAAAAGCCTATTAGAGTGACTTTGGCCGAAATCAAATGATACAAGTGACTGAAAACAAAATATTTAACTTAACCATCCTTGAGTTTCGATTCGATTATCTCTGATCGTAAGCTTGACAAACTCGGATGCTCAAAAGAAGTAAAAACAGGGTATTTAACTTGATTATACAAGTCTGTAGATTTGATAATCATTGACACTAAGGCTAACTCTCTGCAGATTATTAAGTTGAACATAAAATGAGAATCTCTTTGACTTTGGAACAAAAATTATGGTTTGTACAAGATACTTTCTGAAAGGTCAAACTGACTATTTAAATTTTGACACTCAAAGTTTGACTATCTATTTTTCTTCGTGTAGGTGTATAAACGAGGGAAAGATGGTTATCGGTAGAATAGGGCCCATTCTCAAAAGTAAAAATATATCGTATAAAGCTAAAAGGGCGATAATAATTCTATATTTATATCGAATATACTCTATGGTAGCGAGACTTGGACCTGACAGGTAAGGTATAACAGTAAAATTAACGCGATTAACATGAAATTCCTACGCATGATATGCTAACTCATATCACAAAGTGAGTAATGAGATAAACGTCAAAGAATTTGGTGTAGAGAAGACGCTAGTCGATATAGGTAAAAGAAATTCTTTAAGATGGTTTAGGCATGCTGAGGGAATGATCAAACTTTTCCTATTCCAAGCGAGACAACAAAGCCCACGGAACTTCACCTATTCCTCCGGGCCCTTTATCCCTTATGCGTACAAATACTCTTCGAGGCCCCACGTATTACTCCAAAATATACTTGTAACTCTAAATTATATTTACTTATTACTCGAGATAGCACCTATCCGACAGAAATCCAATCCCACGGGACCCTGACCATGTTCGACATGTAGTTTTATACTCATCCTCTGTGTGAATTGTTTGTGCCACTTAAGAAGAAATTAATTTAGTACTACCTAATAATGCTATATGTTGGGGTTAGCATGAAAAGGTCTCTTCTGTGTAGAAATTTACAGGGAATCTAGTCGGGAACCGAAAAGACCGTCCGGGCCCTAACCGTTAAGGCGCTTCCTCAGGCTTGAAAATTGGCCCATGTATTACACAAACAAGCTTTTCTCCTACAATTATGGATCTTTGGTTTTCATATTTTAACCACCGAATATAAATGTATAAATACAGAATCAAACAGAGCTTTTTTCAAAAAATGGGCTGGTACTTAATTTAAGGCAATTAATTGAACATTAATGCATTTTATGCGCCTGGAAATGTGCAAACCGCCAACATGAGTGCACCTATAGCGAACGGAATATGGGGTCGGCTATTCGAGAGTCTTATTTTTTCTACGATTTTTTAAACATCGTAAAATCCCAGACTCGAGACAACGACTGAGATTGATTGCCTGTCATGACTCACTAATCTTTCCTATTGTTAGAGATTACAGCCGGATTAGATAAATTAAAAATAATTAAAATATTAAGGAATTTAATTGTAAGATTCTGCATTCGGTTCATTACAGAACGACGAGATAATTAAGAAAAGATAGGAGAAAATCGGTTGATCCGCTTAATTTCTGGATATACCTTTTTTCTCTCTTCTGCGATTCTACGACAAAAAATGCTGAACAAAAGATGCTGCGGCTAGAATTATCAATTGTTTAATCGGAATACTGCCCATTTAAAAAAATTTATAAAACAAAAAATGAAATATAATAAAATATATGAAATATGCAATCCACCCATTTCCTTATTCCAAAATAAACAGGCTTTTAAATTCTCCCTCGCTCTGAAAATTACTTATTCATAAATGTCAATTTACCGCTACCTCACAATTTAAACCAAGTTTACCAACTGCAGATTAACTTGAGATTGACATTGTTCCCAAAAAACATGGAATATTAATGAAGTATTAATTGCAGATAGAATGGAAGCAGTCCCTTGTGAATAACTTCAACATAATATATGATAATATCTCGAAACAGGAATTTGATGTAGTATGCTAATCGGTTTTCATATAAATTCATCCCAAACTCAAAGTTATAAAATGGAACACTTATAATCCACAACCAAAATTCACAGTTAACATTAAACTTGAAACCTAGGTTGAGTATTTCATCTTCTCACTTGCAGTTCTATGAAATTTCTAAGCCCAATTTAAATTTTTACCGAAACCGCTAAACCAGCCTATCCGACTCTCTCGACTTTTTCCCACATTTTCTGGTTTTTAAATTCTCGGTTGAATAAAATCTTCGGAAATGTTCGCCATGCTGCTAGTTTTATATAAATGATAAACTCTGGCTCTGTGACGTCACGTCTTTTTACTCTAATACACCTGGAAGCAAACATAAATATGAATTAATTTAATTAATTAAAATTCTCTGCCTTTCCCTGCTACAGAAACTTTTTCAATTTGTTCCATGAATTTAAGACTATATAAACAAGATATCTTTCTTTATAAATGAAATTGAAATTATTTTTCTATGCAGGATAATTATAACGTTAATGTGATATTTTGTATTAGAACAAAAGGTTTAGTATGTAATAATATTTATTTACTGAATAACACACTATGAAAAATTGTATGATTCAATATTTATCTGAAAAAACTCTCGGTTTAAGTTTTCTTTACAAAAATATAAATAGAAAAAATGCTACTAAAATAATTATACAAAATAAACTAAATAATTTATAAAGAAAACTAACTAAAAAAAAAATTTTAATTTGAAAAGCTCCCTGGCTTAGTGTTCTTTACAATCATAAAAAAATAAATAATATTTTTTAAAATACTGTGTCAACGAGTACCCATATTTGTACCGAAATTTTGCTATACGTAGACACTTCCTGTTAAAAAAACTTCCAATACGGAAAGTTATAATTATAAAAAAATTGTAAATAATAAAACAGAAAACCCAAAAAATTTTACGACACCATTATAGAAGCGAATTGCATGAAAAACAACAATTCAAATTAATTTATTTTAGAGAAATGAATAAATTTTACGAATAAGCTATAAAAAGAAAAGATGGAGAAAACATCCCCAGTGCATGTGGTTACATTTTTTCAATTAGGGAAATCTTTGCTTTAAAATTTATTTATCTATTTTTGCATAGTTAATTATTTTGAATATTTGTTTTCCATGGAGATATCATGCATGATATTCTCTTTTGCAATGATATCGTCCAAATTTGGGAGTTTGCAGCTTTATTATTTACAATTTTTTTGTAATTATAACTTTTTTACTCAGGATTATATTCTTTAACATATGTTTTTATTAATATGATTGTTAAGAATACTAGGACAGGGAATTTTTTTCGAATTTTCGAATTTTTTAATAAATTATATACTTTCTTTCTTGTAGAATTTTTTATATTAATATTTCTAGGAAGAATAATTTATTTAGTTTTCTTTTACACATTTTTTAGTAGGAATTTATGTTTATTATTTAATAATATTGCGGACAAAAAAGTGTATCTCAAATTAAAAAACAAATTATTTTGTTTCAAAATACTACAAAATTTGATTACCTTTTTAGCTGTCTTATATTTTCGGCTGACGTTCTTTCTTTACATATGAACAAACATCAATAGACGAATAAAGTACATTTCATAAAAGAATTTCATTGCATTACGTTAACAAAATTACTTCTTGAATTCTAAAACTTGATTTAAACTATAGACCCCATAGAGTGTAAGCCAGTAAGTGAATCTTGAATAGAGACCGATCGCCTCGAACGACGTCATGCCGAGGAAAAATAAGGCGCGCAGATGTGGAGAGAGTAATATGGTCAATGAACCAACCTTACTGTTCACATGTCCTCTTTAGAATTTTTATTTTGCATAAATATTGAAAAGTTGAAGAGGAATGCTGTTTGTGCGAAGTTTCAGACGCGTATGTATTATGATTTAAGAAAACCCTCATCTCAAAGAATTTTTACATAAACTTTATAGACTCCTTTTTTTAGTACCATTGTCGTGGGGCATCCGGAGTCTAAAAAGTAGTTGGCTATAATAGCTGGCTTTGATATTTTGAGAAAGAATAGATGATCAATCTTTTCTTAAAGGTTATTGATAATTGTGCAAAGTAGGACTTGCATGTTGATGGCGTTAGGAGAAAGTGTGCAATCACTGGTGGTGTCAAGTTTTTGCGGATTTTGTGTGGAAGGTGTAAGTAGAGTGTGACGGTGGGAAACTAAAAGGTGAGTAGAGTTGTGAGGAGTGATTTGGAGAGTTAAGAATTCATTTTCATTTTAGCAGTGGGGTGGAATTTGGCTAATTAGGGAAAGTGAGGTTAGTTTGGTAAGGGAGCGGGGTAGTTTTGTGGGCAGAAGTTTGGTTCCTCATTGTAAACAAGGGTGGTTCTAGTAGTGGTGAGGGATGTTAGGGGAGAAGAAAGGGTGTCTGTGGGGGCTTTGAGGGTGAAAATATTGCAAAGATAAGCAAAGTTTTGGGCGGTAAGCGAGAACGGCCTTGAGATATATCTGTTGGCTGCAGTAGGTACTTTTTTGCATGGATAGGTCACCGTTACTGACGGAAGTAGTGAACGACGGCCAGCTGGGCGTGGTCGGGTGTCGAGTGGCGCGTCAGGAAGAGTGAAAGATCGGATCGAAGGAAACGCCAAAGCAAGGGAGAGAGCATCTCGCGCTAGTGAAGGGGAGGATCGTTTGAAGAGGAAAAGAGACAGCAAAGATAGTCAGGCGAATAGCGCGCTAGAGAGTCCCTTTAAAAAGAGCGTACGGACAGGCAGAGAAGGAGGCTCTCGTGATGCTGATAAGCGAGGTCAGAGGGCTGAGGGACGTAGTAGGGGGGGGGGGGGTGATGGAGCGGAGGGGAAAGGGGGGGCGGGGGGGGGGGGGGGGGGGGGGGGGGGGGGGGGGGGGATGGAGCAGATGGAAGGTATGAGGGAGGACCTAAAGGTAAGAGATGAGAGATAAGAAAAGGAGGTAAAAGAGCTCAAGGAGTAAGTAGAAGGATTGTAGAAGTGGTGTCGGTAAAGAAGGAAAAATATGATAAACTAAAGCAGATGGAAGAAGTTATTAGGAAGTTAAAGAAAAGGGCGAAACTAACGCTTGAGAAGGTGGAGGGCAGGTCGAAAAGGGAATTAGATAGAGAAAGTGGGAGAGCGTAGGAATGAAAAGGAGGAGAGAGTGGATAGAGGAGGATAAGGGCAATGGAGTTAAGGATGAAGAGGAGAAAAAAGGCAGATAGGAAAAATAATATTGTAATAAGAGGATAAAAGTTAAAGAGTGGGTAAGAAAGGGAGGGGGCGAAAGCACTGCCACAGATCGTAGGGTGGATTAAAGGCATGATAGGGAAAGTTAGAATGGAGAGGAGAAAGAAGAATGAATTAGCAGTTGTGGAATTGTAGAGCTGGGAAGAAAAATTTGAGGTAATCCGTAACAAAAATAAGATAAAAGACAAGAAGGTTTTCATCGATCACGACTTGACAAGAAAAGAAAGGGATGTGTAGAGAATGCTAATCCACAGGGCTAGGAAGGAGACGAGTGAAGGGAGAGATGCAAAGGTAGGGCATCGGAAAATGGGATGAGGTGAAGGGGGCTTTGAAGGAAGTGCAGGAGAATTTGTTTCGTGGGAAGTAGGTGGGTGGGAGTAAAGCAGGGCGCAGGAGTGTTAAAAGTGCTGCACTTGGACGTTGCAGCAGTGAAGAAAAAAGATGAGGATTTCTGGAGATATATCCAGGAATTTTATGTAGTAGGATTGATAGAGACGTGGGTAGAGAGAAAGGAATGGGATAGCGATGTGCCAAAGTTGTCACGGGGCTACAGTTGGAGGCTACAGGATGCGTTCAGAGTAAAAAGAAAAGTAAGAGCGAGTGGGGGAATTATAACAGGGGTTAGGGACGGCAGTAAAGATAGAAGATGTAACATAAAAGTTTGTGACTGTGCATAATAAGGATGGGACGGAAAGGGTTAAGGAAAGGGTAGAAGATGTCCTAGGAGCGAGAGATATGGGTATGGCGGTAATGGGGGG
>JAAAKG020106474.1:0-15645 GCA_010014905.2 Druon quercuslanigerum | reverse complement strand
GGGTGTGGGAGGTGTGTTAAGGAATAGGAAGAGGGTGAATGAAAAATGTAAACCCTTAGGGGACACATTAGAAGCTTACACTAGAATAAAATCTAGAAGTAGAGTTTTCGATCAAAAAGAAATAACATTTAATAAAAAATAGTAGGATTTATAACAAAAGAGAAAAAGCTCATAAAAAATAAAATTACAATTATAAAATTATAAATCTTTAACAGAAATAGTTTAATTTTAAGTTGAAAAAATTAATATTTTCAACCAAAAAAACGAATTTTAAATGAAAATAGTTCAACTTGAATCAAAGAGTTAAATTTTCAACTAGAATTGCGAAAAATAGATAAATTTCCAATAAATACATTTTCAGTCCTAAATGGACTTAATAAAATTTGCATACAAGAATAAATGATTAAGCAGCAAAAAAATTAAATTTCCACATAATTGTTCAATGTTAACCGAAGAGATGAATTTTCAAGAAAAAAGTAGATCTTTAACGAAAGAGTTCAAACTTAAATCAAACAGTTCAACTTTTGAAAAAAATGCAATTTCAATCAAGAACATTATTTTTTTATCAAAAAATATTAACCAAAATACACTGATTCAGAACCAAGCAGTTGAATTAAAAAAAAAAGCTTAATTTTTTTGGTCGGGCATACTTTGTAAATATTCTGAACCCAAGAGAGAGAGAGAGAGAGAGAGAATCGATCAAATTATTGAAATTTAAGCAAAAAAGAATGACTGTATGGTTTAATTGGTAAACTTTTCTCCAAGGCAATGAATTTTCAACTAAATAATAAAGAATAACCCAAAATGAATTAATAATAAAGCAGAAATATAACAGTAGACGTTTCCAAGAAATACAATTAAATTTTGAGCCAAAAATACTTGAACTTTTAAAAAAAGAGATAGAATTTCTAAAAAAAAAAAACAAATTTACAACTGAATTTGAATCTTGGATCTAAATAGTTAAGGTTTTAGTGACAATCATAGAGGTTCTAACAGAAAAGTGAATTTCCAATAAAAATCATAACTTTAGTGAAAGAGGAACATTTTTAATTAAAATGATGAAACTTTACACAAAATATTGGAGTTTCAGCAGGAGTGTTAAACTTAAAACAAAAGTTTTATTTTTAATACGAAAAGTACAATTTTACAACAGGAAGATTAATTTCATAGTATAAAAGAAAAAATTGCGTATTGAATAAATGAATTTTCACCTTAAAAGGATATTTATTCTACTTAATAGTTCAGAAAAATAATTGATTTTTCAACCCATGTGATGAACTTTTAATGAAGACAAATAATTTTCTATAAAAAGACGAACTAAAATACATAAATGTGAAACGAAGTACTTTATTTGTCAACTAAAAAATATACAAATTATAAAAATCATAGTAGAACTTTCAAACATCAAATTTAAATACAGGTCACAAATGGACACTTAAATATTTTTTTCAACAGTGTGCTGATCTTTCAACAAAATAATAAAATTTTTAATTATAAAGAATAGTTTTCAACCGGGAAGTTTTTTTGATAACATGAAAGAAGCATTTTATTTTAAAAATACATAAATTTTCAACCAAAACGGATAATTTTGCATCTAAGTAGTTTAACAAACTAATTGATTTCAAACAGATGAGATAAATTTCGAAACTCAAATTATGAATCTTAAACCAAAAGAAAAGAAAAAGTTTTCAACAAAGATGTTCAACTTAAAACCAAAATTAATTTTCTGTCAAGAAAGAAAAATCAAACTATATGAATTAGGAACAAAATAGTTTATTTTTTAAAACAAAAATATAGATTTTTTTCCTAGGAGTAGAAATTTTAACTACAAAAAATCAATTGTAAACAAATGTTGAAATAATTGCACTTTCACACACTGAAAAATGAATTTTTAACAACAAAAACATAAAAAAAAAATTAATCATTTTACTCCGGTCTCTCCTGCTTCGTGAATATTACAGAGAATCCGAAATATTTTTCTTTCTCCAAATTAAAGTATAAAGTTTTGAGAGCAGATGCATATCTGTCATGTTCGACAAATATTTTCTTTCCTTTCAATACAGGAGTATTCTTAGACTGAGTGTATTTCAATGAAAGAAATCAATTTGAGAATAAGAACCACTTAGGATGTTCGATAAAATTACTTCACTCAGAAGCTGTCTTCCCAGAGAGCCAGTCTAATGTATTTATTTGCTCAACATCTACAAAAGCAAGGGTAATCAATCACACACATTGGAATCCATACATGATTCATATGAAAAGATACGCTTGCTTTCAAAAAAGAGCTTAATGCCAGTAAAATAGCACCAGCTATATTTCTCAGACATATATTTCTCAGTTCATGTAAACGGTAATTTTAAAAAATGAGATCAGTATATCAGAAAGGAATTTTTCCCCAAGAAAACCTTCGCTTACATTCTTAAACAATATTTTGATCTCTATCCACTATATATATGAAACATCTCTTATATTCCGGATTTAAACAATGTTTAATCAGAAAACTAGGAAATTCAAGCAGCAGCGTTAAGGACAAGTTAATTTAATAATTTACTAGCAAATATTTTGGTAGAAAATTAAATTGCAATTTATTTAACTACAGGCGACATTTAAAATTTATAAAATATCACTATTTAACTACAGGAGACATTTAAGATATTTGAAGTATCATTTAAAATTGGAATATCTTGCTTCTTATATATTACTTATTTTATTACGATTGTATTCAAGAATTTCTTAACTGCAAGTTTCATAGAATTTTTTTTAATTTAATAAAGTTTTCAGATTTAATAGAATTTTCTAAATTGAATAAAAACTTTACAATGACTATTCAAAATTACTATTTAACTGTGACATGATTTCGGCTCGCGAAAGAAACTGATTGCATAAAGGTGGTATTATTATTATTATTACACCATTAAGCCGTTTCTCTTTGGGGGTAGGCGTGACTCACTCAGTAGGGACGGGAGTAGTGTGAGAAAGGATTATACAATTTTTAGATTGATCTGGAATTCTCGTGTTATTTATTTAAACAACACGTTCAATCCGCAACACTGTTCCGACCCAGGTTGCTGACCAATCTCTCTAGCAATCACCCCAAGTGAAGATCCTCACAAAGTCGTTACGTGAGGTTCCCCACTTGGGTCCATTAGTATCCAAGGTTTTGTTTCAGGCGTCGTTGTAGCTGAACCTATAACCTAAACAATGAATAATACAAACAAAAAAATGCCTAGCAAAGGACTGAAACTTTAATTGACAAAAGGCATGCACACGGTAAATTTAAAGCGACGAATGGAGACTGGGTGTTTGGAATGCAAGGGGAGTAAATGATCTCAAGGTATAATAATTACGGGAAACTATGCACGTAAGGAAACTAGATATTTTATGTGTGCCTAGAACAAAGAAAAAGGGATGCGAAAGTAGGGACATAGAAAATAGATCGTTGAAAGGCGGATTTGAAATATGATCTGGAGTAGATAGTGAAACACATCGCAGGCAAGAAGTAGGTCTCATTCGGAATAAAAGAGCGAAACAGCATCTCGAGGATCATTGTTTCGTATCTCCCAGATTGCTGTGGACTAGAATGGAAGTAGGAATCAGAAGATTATTTGTCATAGCGTGTTACGCGCTAGTTGATAGTGATCCCAGAGAAGTAAAAAACGACTTCTGAGACACTCTAAATGACACTATAAATATTTGCGATCATGGTGAAGGAATAATTCTGCTAGGAGATATGAATGGATGGATGAGCATCCAAAATCAGGATACAGAAAGAGTACTGGTAATTCTGGATATCCAAGAATTAACTATAACGGAGATAAATTAGTAGGCTTATGTTTCGAAAGGGGTCTGTTTATTACAAATACTTGCTTTAGGAATAAAATGCTCTATACGTACACCTGGTCTAAGGGAAAAAACACAGTACAATTGACATTGTTGTTTCGGATGAAAGAATAAGAGAACTAGTCAAAGATACAAGGGCCATGAGGGGTTCTGAATGCAATAGTGATCCTTACCTCCTGATCTCGAAACTGAACTTTAGGGAATGGAGAAAAAAGACAACCAAGAGAAAAAAAAAACACGAATCAAAATTGAGAACCTACAGCAGCCGCATGTGCGAATAAGTTTTCAAAATAAGATAATCAAAATCATAGATAAGGCAACTTCGGAGGCGATTTTAAGAAACAAAGATATAGAGGGCGCATGGACTAAGTTCCGGGATATCATTGTTAGATGTGCAGTCGAAATGTGTGGTACTGCGGTTGTAGGAAAAATGTCTAGTGATGCAGGGTGGAATGATGAAACTCAGGCTGCCCTCAAACCAAAGAAAGAAGCGTGCAGGAGAACTTTTAACATGGCGGGTCTTAGCGATGAGGAAAGGAATAGACGTTTGAATGATTACAGACACAAAAAGAGGATACTGAAACGATTAATTAAAGAAAGCAAAGATAAAATTAGAGCAGAAGAGGAGAAGAAAATACAGAAAGGCGTTGTAGGAAGCAAGAAACTGCTTTATAAAGAAATAAAGGGAAATAAAAGTACAGAATTTGGCAACATGAGAAATAGTAAAGGGGAAATTATATATGAAGCAGACAAGATTATAGACTCTTTGAGAGACCACAACTGCGATGTAAAACAGAATGAGTTAGAAAGCTCAATTGCGAAAGTCTGTCTCACTGAGGTTAGGGATATAATCAAGAACTCGAAAAACGGTAAGGCTGTCGGGGTAGACACTATTAACGCTAAAAAGCTTAAACACGGTCACGAGTACATACCACACAGATTGTGTGAATTGATAAATTTAATTATCGAGGTGATAGAAGTCCTAGATGATTGGAGAAAAGCGATTATCGTACCACTATACAAAAGAAAAATTATTTGTAGCAACTTGGAAAATGTGCGATTTAAGCAATTCACCAAAAAAAAATAATGTTCCGTGATTGGGGTTAGGTTGCATTGTTGTGATAGTTATTTGTGAAAATTTTTGAATTTTTGTATTGCGTTAGAGTGTGTTTTTTTTTAAATATCGAGCGATTATTTTTGCGCCTTAAAAGATATAAGGAGAAAAAAAAGATCAAAAACTTTGATCCCTTTTAGAAATCCTCTAAGATTCCTTGAAAATCCTTAAACTGCTTCAAATTTTTTTTGAAATCACTTCAACTTTTTTACAATTATTTAAAATCTATCTATGTATTTCGAAATTTACTTAAATTAATTTCGATATATTAAAATCCTTTAAATTGCTTAAGTTCCTTTAAATTTTTTGAAAATCTTTAAGTTTATGATATTATTGAATTGTTTAAAAATCATTTCAAAATAAATTTTAAATTCTCTTAAAATCCTTTAAATTTTCGGAAATTCCTTTAACTCGCTTGACATTATTTAAAACCACTAAAAGTGTCTTAAAATCTTGTGTAATCTCTTGTAAATCCTTAAACCTTTTTAAATAATTTTTAAATCCTTCTAAAATAAACTTTAAAGTCCCGCTAAGTCCCAAGTAATTCCATAGAATCATTGGAATTCTTAAAAAGCCTGCCATATTTCTTGAAAGTCCTTGAAGTCCTCTGAATTTTTTTAAGCTTCCTTCAACTTCTTGGAAATGATTTAAAATATTATAATACTGACTAAAATTGATTAAAATCTAAAAATCCTTTAAATTTTCTTTGAATCATTAAGATCTCTCAAAAGTCCGTTATATATTTGAATTTCTTATTTAATCCCTTGAGATATTTTCAAATTTTCAAAAGTCTTTTTAAACGACTTTGTAATAATTTTCTTGCAATTTCTTTGAATCACTGTAAGATTTCTCAGAATCCTTAAATTTTTGCAGATTTTTTTTAATTCCTTTGAAGTTGCTAAAATTATTTGTAACCTTTCGAAACTGATACCAATTAATTAAAGTTATTTGAATGTTCTAAAATTCGTTGAAATAATTAAATTTTTTTAATCGTTGAAATCTCTTCAAATTCATTGAAATCTGCTGTCTTTGATATGAAACTACTTAATATCACTTATTATTTAAAAGTATTATATAAATTGCCAACAATAATGAAAAAGGGCTTTTATATTTTATAAGCAAAGCTCTATCACCCTCTCTTTTTGCGTTATTTGGTAAACACAAATTGTCTTAATTTTTATCAATAAAATAAAAAAATCAGAGGGTAAATGCGTGAAGAATTGAATAAAAAGTTTATTTAAAAAAATAACTGTAAAAGCTTTTCAAAGGTAATGTTCAGCTATTATGAAAATAACCATATGATTAGTGGTTTAATTTTATGAATAAAGTCACCTGCAAGTTCAAAAAAATTCACCTCCTTAAGACACTGTAACCTAATTTTTAAACTGTCATCTCTAATTTTATAAAATTGAAATGATAATTTTAAGCGTAAATAATATAATAATTTTTAGTATACAAGTAAGAAAGTTAATAATATTAAAAAATAAAAACGTTATTTTTTATGAATTATTAAAGGTAAAAAGGAGAAAAAAGTTTATTTGAAGGGAATTATTTTCCACACTTGTTTGTAAAAATTCTTATATAATTTACTTCTAAACTTTTCTGTCTGAAGGGTTGTACGATTCTTTTTAAAATTGAGGGATTTATTGAAATTTCACGCTTTAGGATATTTCTACGGTTGTTTCTTACCTGTGAACGTTAACTTTTAATAAATAGTTTATTTATTTACTCAGATAGGTAAATTTTTAAGGAAATATTTAAAGTTTCAACCTAAAATCACTTGGTATACTTTTTATGTAAAAGATTTAATTTTTAATCGAAATTAAAACAAATTTTTAACGGATCCAAAGAGATGAATATCGAATTAAAGTGATGAATCATTAAGCCAAGCAATATGAATCTTTAAGAAAGAAGGTCAACTTTCAACCGAGTTGTTAAATTTTTAAACAGAACAATACATTTTGCACCCAGAAGAATAATTTTCCACAAAATAAAGGATTTACAAAAAAGCTTTACCTTTTAACCCAAGTTTCAAGTTAAATTTTCAACAACAAAAATAATTTCTGAATGAGAAATGTGAGCGTTAATAGTTTAAACAACAAATATTTTTATTTCTAAACAGAAAATATTTTTATGTCAAATAATAAGTTGGTTAATTCAACTAAAGCAGAAGAACCTCCAGCAACATAGATGAATACCCAATCCAAAAATTTTAATAACCAACCAAACAGTTTCATTTTCAAACAAGAAAGGTCCTTCAGTTAAGAAAGAATAAAAATCTAAACCGTACTGTAGAATTCACAAACTTAAAATACAAATTTTTTGAAAAAACTCTATGAAAAAAAAGTTTCTGAGCGAATTATTAAATTTATTTTAAATATTGAATTATTCAACCGAATAGTAAAATTTTTCTGCCAAGAGAAAAAAGATATGAGAAAATTTTATAATGTTTGAGTCAATAAGGCAAATTTTTTACGGAAAAGTTTAATCTTTAAACAAAAAAGATAAACTCTCAACCAAAAATATAAAAGTAGACTTTTCAACAAAAGAGGTTAACATTTTTAAGAATTCTTGCAGTTTCAAAAAAATAATTAATCTGTCAAGCAATTAATAAAGTTTTTAAAATGAAAAATTAAATTTTTATTAAAAGAAACGAACTTTTTATTTAATGATGTATCTCTACCTTCAATAGTTAAATTTTTAGTTGAAAAATTAATTTTACCCCTAAAAAAGAAATTTTTAACTTGAATCATGAATCTGTAAGCCAACTTATGAAATTTTTAACTACATAAGATACATTTTTAACAAAAAATAAAATAGTTCTTGTTTAAGAAATTAACTTTCAACAAAAAAAGAGTTTTTAACAAAGCAGTTTAATTTTTAAGAGTTAGGAATAAAAATATTTTATAGAAAAATAATGTTTTGCTTAAATATAATAAGAAAATAACAGTTGACTCTGAAAGGGGAATTTTTAGCAGCTTTAATTTGTTTACAATAATTGATTAACTATGATAGATGGATTTCGCAGTATTTTAAGGATTTCAAGATTTTAAATAACTGCAAGGCGTTTGCAAAGTTTTTAAATTTGATAAGCGTTTTAGAGAATTTGCAGAATATTTTTAATAGATTAAATAAATGGACAGAACTTCAGAGGATTATAAAAATGGCAGGGTATTTTTTTAATCCATTTAAATGTGTTTCGAAAGGCTTCAACGAATTTTCAGAGTTAGTACACCTTAATTGAGAAATTTTTATCTAATTTTCAAATGAAACGTATTATAAATATTTTATGGTATTTTTAATGCTTAAGAATAAATATTACAAATATTTTTTAAACTGTTGTTAAATGCCCTACCAAAATAGATACATTTTCAACCATAAACATGAATTCTTAAAATTATATATTTTCAATTTAAAAAAAAAATATATATGTATAAAATTAAAAATAGATTATTTAAATTTTCATTTAAAAATTATTTTTTATGCAAAAAGGTATTTAAAAAAAAATTGAATCTTCAAAAAAAAATGATAAATTCTCAACCAAAAATATAAAAGTAGACTTTTCAACAAAACAGATTAACATTTTCAAAAATTCTTGCAGTTTTAAAAAGGTAATTAATCTGACTAACAAGTTATAAAATTTTTGAAATAAAAATTAAATTTCTATCAAAAGAAAAGAACTTTTTATTTAATGATGTATCTGTACCTTGAATAGTTAAATTTTCAAATAAAAAATTAATTTTTTCCCTAAAAAAGAAATTTTCAACTAGAATCATGAATCTGTAAGCCAAATAATTAAATTTTTAACTACAAAAGATACATTTTTAATGAAAAATAGAATATTTCTTGTTTAAATATTAATTTTTAACAAAAAACGAGTTTTTAACAAAGCAGTTTAATTTTTAAGAGTTAGGAATAAAATTATTTTATAGAAAAATAATGTCTTATTTAAATATAATAAGAAGAAAAACAATTGACTCTGAAAGGGGAATTTTTTAGCAATGATATAAAAACAGTATGTGACTGAAACTGAAATCTAGGGTACATAATGTTCTGTATTTACACCCCAGACTTTTTTTAGTCATCTTATTACTATTATTATTATATTTTTGATACAACCTTCCTGTTCAGAGTCAATTATTTTGTTTATTTTTGCTAAATTTCAATTAGAGCTTATGTTTCCAAAATTAATATTTTTTTAATTTTGTGCTTTCAATTCATTCTAAAATTTTCCTGTCTCAAATTATCGAAAATTCAAGCATTCTGATTCCTCACTTAGAACTCCTTCTAAAACCGTTGGTCTTTAATAGCTCTAAGTACTTTGGACATGCACTGATAAAACATTTTAATTTCCAAAATTGATTTTTCTGAACTCTTAAAAAACAATAAAAAATTAACAAACAAGGCTTTTTTATGACTAGACCTTATTATTTATATTTTGCATGGAGCAAATTTTGTATCTAAATTAACGTATACCTACCTTTTTTTTTTTTTTGAAACTATCGACAAAAATTTTATATTTTGTAACCCTTTTTTAATTTTTCTTAAAAATGGTTGGTTTAATGAAAACAGATAATAATTAAAAATAAAAAGATGTATTTCATAGAGATATAAAACTTTTTTAAAAGACTTGTTTAATCAGAATAATAAATTTAAGGAAAATCAAGACATTTTTTCAGTTTTTCGGGGCAATTTTGGCATAATCGTCTCAAATTTTTTTTTATTGAACCTGCATTTTAGATAGTTGCTTGTTACATAAAAAGAAGAAAAAAACAGAATCCAGGGTCTTTGATTTCTGATTTCTGATTCCAAAAAGACGAATTTTTAAACAGAATCGTGGATTCTCAATACAAAAAATGAATTGAATTGAATATGAAATAATTTATTATTCAAATAAATAATTAAATTTTCTGCCAAAAGCGATGAAGTCTCTACCAAGAAAGGTTTTTCAGTCAAGAGGAAAAAAATGTAATTAAATTTCTTAATCTTTAATTCAAAAAGGCAAATTGTGAGCGTAATGGTTCAATTTTCATGCAAAATAAGTGGCCTAAAAAATTTAATTTTACGAAAAAATGTAATTTTAAACCAATAAAGATTAATCCTCATCCTAAAAAATAATGCTAGAATTTTCAAGCAAAAAGACGAACCTTTTGATAAAAAATGTTTTGATTTTCAACAAAAGAGATGCATTATAAAATTAAATTTTGAATCTTTAAATATAGTAGTTAAATTTTTAGTTGAAAAAATGTATTTTTAACCAAAAAGGCAGAATATTTATCTGTGGGAATTATATCTGTGGGAATTATTTTTTGACTACTGGTTTATATTTATGTAGCTTAAATATTCGTCTAAACTTGATAATTCTATGTTGAAAAGATGCAAGAAATTCTTCTTAAATTCCAGTTTTGAAATCTCATTTTGGATTTCGTCAGTCATAAAAATTAAGAAATCTGTATAACAACTTGGCACATTATTTTTATCTTATTTCTGGATTAACTGACATCTATTATTTAGACACTTTACAAGTTTTGTGTTTATTTTTGGATGTTTTAAAAAATTAACTTAAGCTACGTTTGTTTTCATTTAAAAATAAAACAGGAATTAACCAATTGAATCAGTGGATTAAAAGAAGGCGCGAAATGCTTTCTTGGTTCACTTCTTCAGACCCGTTCCATTAGGATAAGGCTTACTTAAGTGATTTAAGAAACCCTTATCCTCTGACACCTTGGTTGAGGATCCACTTCTTGTAACACCCTTCCGTATTAACCCAATTTGCTGCAATCTTGTTTCTTAGTCCTCTTCCCACCCTTTAAAGACTATACTAACAACTATCATCAGCACGTCTTCAACAAGAAATTTTTCACAATGAGCCTGAAGGACTCATCAGGGGAATTGAAAAGAAATGCACAAGAACCTAAAATTAAGTTAGCGGCAGCTTCAGTCGAAGGACTTAGTCCTTAATTAAATTAATACTTCCAACATTATAATTAATTTTAAAAATTATTCATATTATTATTCATAGCCCATTAAGCTGGTTGGTTATGAGGTAGTTAATATCTACTACTCCTATACCCCAACTCCCTCCCCACTCTTCTTCTACTTCCCCTCCCTGAAAAAATTACGAGATTCGGACAGAAAACTATGATGTGCGTGCAATGGTATAGCTAAAAAAAAGTTTACAATTATTTGTTTGTAAATTAAATTTAAAAAATTATTTCATAACGGCCTGATAGGTCTTTTTCCTATTCATAATTATTACAATAATTATACAAATCTTTTAAAAATATTTAATTGTACGATAGTTAGAGAAGCGGATTAGAATTTAACATTATTTTAAAGATTTCGAATAATTTTTTTCTTATATTTAACGTGATTGCAAAAAGCTTTTCAAAATTTATAAAGACTTTACAGGATTAAATATGATTTGAAAAGTTTTATGAAGTTTTTAATGATTCGCGGAACTGCACAAGACGTTAAACGATTTTTATCGAATTTTATTAGATAACGAAAATTTCTAAAGGGTTTTTATTAAAAATATAAATTTTAAAACAATTCACAAGACAATTCACAGAATTCCAAAATTTTAATGCAGTTTAAAAGAATTATCTTAAATCTCCAAAGTTTTAAAACATTTACATGCAGGATTTGTAAGATTTTGATGTACTTTCGAAGGTTTGCAGGATATAAAGGGATTTCAGAAAATTTACAATTCCAAATATTTTAAAGGATTATTAAATAATCAGATTTCATGTAATTTTAAAAGATTTTTTATCATTAAGGTTTAGTTTGTTGACAATAATTGGTTCACTATGATAGATGGATTTCGTAGTATTTCAAGGATTTCAAAATTTTAAAATACTGTAAGGCATTTCCAAAGCTTTTAAATTTTATAAGCGTTTTTAAGAATTAAAAAGGAATGCAGGATATTTTTAATAGATTAAACAAATGGACAGAATTTTAGAGGATTTTAAAAATGTTAGAGAGTATTTTTCCACTTCAAAGAGATTTTTAAACCATTTTAATGTGTTTCGAAAGGGTGTAACTAATTTTCAGAGTTACTACGCCGTAATTGAAAAATGTTTATCTAATTTTCAATTGAAACGTATTATAAATATTTTAGGGTATTTTTAATGCTTAAGAATAAATATTTCAAATCATTTGTAAAGTGTAGTTAAATGCGCCACCACAATTAATACATTTTCAATTAAAAAAAAAAAAGAATTTAAAATGAAAAATTCATTAATAAAATTTTAATTAAAAAAATTAATTTTGATGCAAAAAAGGATTTTTAACAAAATAATTGAATCTTTAACAAAAATAAGAATTTGTAATAAAACAGTTGTTTTTTAACGAAAATGGATGCTTCTTAAAAAATTGTTTAATTTTCAAAAAGTACATTTATTTCCAAGCAAATATTGGAATTTTCAAGCAAGAATATTGATTTTTAAATTTCAAAACATGCATTTTTAATAAAATAAATTAAATTTAAACACAAATATTTGATTATGCAAGCAAGCGTAATGATTTTATACTAAAACAAAGAAAATTCAAAGAAAATAAAAGAATGTTTAACTAAGAAAGTCAATTTTTTAACGAACTGTAAAATAGTTAAATTTTTAGTAGAAAGAATTAATTTTCAGACTGCGGCTAGTCGCCCTGAAAAATTGGGAAAGTTGCAAAAGAGGATGAACTAGTCGTCCCGAAATTTCCGGACGACTAGCCAAGCTTATGAGAAATATTTGACTAGTCATCCCTACATAATTAAAGTAGCAAACAAAATTATAATTTTTCAACAAAGAAGAAAATTTTTTATTAAAGACGTAAATTTTACAAAATTTGAGCTTTTATGTTATAAAATTAATCAAACTTTCCTGTTATAATGATTTAAAATTGAGTTGGAAGAGGAAACTTTCGCAAAGAATTATAGATAATTAGGGAACTGTAATAATTGAATTTCTTAATTCAAAAAAACTTTAAAAAATTTGTTTTAAATATTTCCGTAATTAATTGTGATAATTAATTTCAAAAGAAAGTCTTTAGGAAAATTTTTTTCTGACTTAGAAAAAAAATAATTTTGCATGGAGTAGGAATTTCGGAAAATAATTTTTATTCTGATATACAGTCTTATCATTTTTTTAAATCAAAATTCTCTTTTCGAAATCAGAATTTTAATCCTTATGACCAAACATTATCTAAAATTTGAACTCCGAATTATAATTCTTTTCCAAAATTATCTGTTCCACATCAGGAATCCTTAACATATTTTAAAATGTTTAGAAACATCTTGAAATGATTTAAAATCATTCAAATGTTTTAACCGCTTCTAAATTTACCAGAAAAAATAAAAAAAATTTTAAAGTTTAGTCTTGACCAATATATACTATTTTTGAGGCAAGGAATGTTTTAGAAAATTTTAAATTTCAGGCTGGAAGAAAAATACAAACTTTCCTTCATTCAAATATGCGGAGATTAATTTTTTTTTCTTACAGTGTTACTTTTTTAACAAAATATAGAAATGTTTAATACGTACCTAATTTGTTAACTTTGAAAGCTCATTTTTTCAACTAGATATTTTAATTTCGAACCAAAAATGGAATAGGTAAATTTTAATTAACAATTTTTTAATTTTTAACGAAAATAAAAAAGAATGTTCAACGAAACTAAAGACATGAATTTTTAACTAAAATAATGAATCATCAACGAAAAAATTATTTTTTACAAGAGAGTTCAACTACCAAACGAAAATGATAAATTTTTAACAATATTATTTTTTTATGTGAATGACACTTATTATATTGTTTTATACAAATTATCACTTGACACAATTATCATTTTTGTAAATGATGTCTAATGAAAATTCAAAGCAATAAATAGCAATTGGGGAAAAATAAAATTGACCCAATGGGAATTAAGTGTACTATTAATTTGGCAAATGGAGGGGTAGAGTGGGGCACAGTAGGCCATGGGGCACAGTGTCACTGTGCTTATAAAAATATTATAGTATGTTTTTCAATTTTTGAAATTTCAATAAAATACATTATGAAAAAATGTAGCGTTTTGTTTATATTAGATCGTCGTTGTTTTTGATTCTCAAAAGTAAAATTTTGAGTTGACATATGATTTGCTCTGACGTCCCCTCAACAAATATTTAGCTTGATCCAAGAGGAACAAAATTCAGATAAGTTCAGAAATATCGAGTTTCAAATCATACTAAATGCACAGGGGAAAAGCTGTGTGAAAATTTGCGCTTATTTTAAATGGAAATAAGTAGGAAAATTTGACTTGAATAAAAAGTTTTTTAATCATATTATGGCATCTTTTGAACACAGCATGTTATTACCGATTATTATTATTAAATTATTATTAGGAAGGATTATTTAAAGAAAAATTCAGTTTAATCGGCGAAAAAATTGACTTTTTTGTGAATCAAATTAATTTTTTGCATTTTTCAAGTTTTTCGTGCAACGTTTTTTTATCAAATAGTTTTCAAAACGATTTTTTTAATAATGAACTAATCCAGGTAGATGTCCTAATTTTTGAAAATCATTCTGGATTACAAATATTTAATTATAAATTCATAAATTTCACAAACACATACGCAAACTTTTTCATTATTAACGATAATAACATCCTTGTTAAAGATTGCTAAACTAGTAAGGTGGTAGCGTGTAGGCAAACCTTAGATTTACAGAATCACATGTCAACTTAAAAAAAAAAGTGAAGGAAAAATAATGTAAAATAAACTCAACAAAAATTTTTCATTGTGCTGCACTTTTCCCTAATTCTGAAAAATAAAAATCAGGAAAATTATAATTCGACGTTCTTTTGTGTCGACCAGTGTAAGTAGAATGTCAGAGGTTGAAAAAATGTATGATCTTCTGGTCTATAAAAAAGGTCCTTTATTGAGCGATACTCAAAAGAGTTTATAAAAATAAACATGCAACAAATTTTTTTGTTATTTTAGTTACAAGCATTATGAGTTTAATACTAGCTTATTTCCTATCCAAAATATTTAAAATACAGCCATCGTCAATTCTTGAAAAAAACTCATTTTTTTATAAAAGTGTACATGGTTACAGAAGATGTACAAAATATGTCACATTTTTAAAAGAGCAGAAAAATTGGTGAAAGTATTGAAAAAGAGAAGATACCTTTGGATTGGGAGAAAATTTGAGAACATTTGTACATATTATTGTGAAGTACTCAGATACCATATCCAATTAACAGATAGAAGAGACTGAATAGTTCAAACAGATAGAACAGATTTGACCAGATAGATTTCACGGATATAAAATCAGATAGAACAGTTATATCTATGTTTTGGGTCTTTTTCCAATTTTTTAGCTCTTTCTAAAATTTAACATGTTTTTTCCATCTGATAAAACCTTATAGACCTTTCCAAACACATACGTTTTTTAAACAACAGATGACAGTTGTCTTTCACGTAATTTCCAAAAAAACTATTATGAAAACCGATGATACCTGCTACTGTGTACTAAATGAAGCGAAACGTTTTTTGCATATTTATTTTAAAAAAATGTTTTGAATAAAGCTCAATAAAGAAGTAATGTTTCAGATAGGAGTTGTATCGACCCTCAGTTGAAATAGTAATTTGATGTTGATGGTGAAATTTGGCTTTAGGGTCACAAAAAATTGAAATCAATGTATCATTCAATCAGACGTTTCGGCCT
>JAAAKG020106463.1:0-15646 GCA_010014905.2 Druon quercuslanigerum | reverse complement strand
TTGGATGCCAACCCATCCATTCATGTCTCCTAGCAGAATTATTCTTTCACCATGATCGCAAATATTCATCGTATCATAGTAAATTTAGAATAATTCCAGTGAATTGAAAAAATAAAAGAGAATTGCAAAGGATGCACAAGAATTTAAAAGATCTCATGATAAATTAATCATAAATCAGGGCGTATTCTAAATTAATTCGAATTATTGCGAAAAATATTTGAATATATCTTCAAATCTTTGAAACCCTATGAAATCCTTAACTCCCTGTGAATCCATTTTTAGAACTCCATTAAATTTGATAAAATCCCGTGATATTCTATAGAATTTAAAAATCTTTTAAAATTCTCTGAAATATTGAAAATTCTTTGAACATTTTTTAAATCCTTGATAAATTAATAAGAATCCAGTGAGAATTACAAAAATTAAATTGCGTAACAAATATACATCAGAAGGCCTCAAAAAAAGTATGTTTACAAGTTTAAAAAATCAATTAAAAAAAATGTATACTCATAAAAGTTAATTTTTGTAACATAAATGCACAAAAGGAGTTGAAATGAGAATAGTATGTTTCTAAACTTTCAAACTCTTTGAAATGCATATAAATTATTAACATCAAATAAAAATTCATCAGGATTTTTTAAATGTGTCTAAAAATGTTCAAATCCTTTGAAATATCTTGCATATTTTTAAAGCTTTTTAAAGTGCTTTGGAATCTTTTAAAATATCCTAAAATATTATAAACCCTTTAAAGAACCTCGAAATTTTTTAAAGCTCTTTAAAATTACCCTAAAATATTTAAAATTCCTTGAAACCTTTTCAAATATC
Source organism: Druon quercuslanigerum (assembly GCA_010014905.2). Taxonomy (NCBI): domain Eukaryota; kingdom Metazoa; phylum Arthropoda; class Insecta; order Hymenoptera; family Cynipidae; genus Druon; species Druon quercuslanigerum. The sequence continues at coordinate 14,821 of JAAAKG020106463.1, read as the reverse complement.
ATAAAAGCTTTAATGTTCCTTCAAATCTTTGACGAATAAAATCTTCCAAATTCATTAAAATATTATAAAGTGTCATGGAATTACATAAAATCTGTTGATATTTCATAAAATATTGTAAAATTTATTAAAATACCTTGTGAGCTTTAAAATATTTTGAAAATTCTTTGGAATCTTTGAAGTTACTCCAAAAATATGTCTAATCCTTTGAAATATTTTTACTTTTCTTCAAACTTTATAAAGATCTTTAAAATATCTTTGCCTTTTTACAAAACATCTGTCAAATCGTTTGACATCTCACAAAATCATTGAAATCAATGGGAAATTCCTGGTAATATTTTAAAATATCCTAAAACCTTATGGATCCTATAAAATTGTTCCATCTCTGCCGAAATTCCAAGACATTTTTTAAAACCGCATGAAATTTTTGTCAAATTGCGTCGTCACCTCTTTAAAAAAAACCTCAAATATTTAAAATTCTGTGAAGTTCCTATTAATTATTGAAAGGAATTAAAAATTTCATACCTCTTTCAAAATTCCCTAAAATATATGAAAGCCCTGGAAACGCTAAAAACCTTCTTAAATGTCTTGGAATCTTTAATAAAATTCAAAAATATTTTGAAATCCCATTAAGTTACTGAAATTGAATGAAAACGCCTTGGAGTCCTTTAAAAGTCCCTAAAATATTGAAAATCTTTCAAAATCCCTTGCAATTTTTTAAATCTCTTGAAAATGCCTTAGAGTTTTTTGAAATAACATAAATTATTTCAAATCTTTTTAAATCCCTGGAGATTGTGGTGAAGTATCCGAAAACAATCGTTCCATATCGTCAAAAATTCTAGTAAATTATTCAAATGCCACATAACATTTGTTGACAATGTCTTGTAATATTTATAAATACCCTAAAATATTTCACTCTAAAAAATCCATTAACAAAATTTGGAGTCCTTTGAATATTTTTAAATATCTTGAAAATTCCTTTGATGTTTCAAAAAATACCCCAAAATCCTTTGAAATACCTTCCAATTATTGAAATCTTTTGAAAATTCTTCGGAATCTTTTAAAATACCAGAAAATATTTCAAATCCGATGATATTATTTTGAAATCCCTTTAAACATTATATTCCTTGCGAATTCCTTACTATAAAACATTTCAAAAGAATTCAAGAAAATTCAATAATGTGTATAGACCTCAATTCAATAGTGGTGAACCCATGGGTCAATTTTTAAAAGAAAAGTTCCTGAAGTGATCTTTTTATGTATTTTTAAAAAGTGATTATAGTGACTGCATCTTAAAAATGTGACCGAAAGAGTTACTTAAAGTCTTTCGTGCAGAAATTGAGAAGTTCTCTGATTTAAAATTTTTTTTTCAAAATCCCGGACTTTCAATAACCATTAAAATTCCCTGACTTTTCAATGACTTCCAGGTTTTTACCTGATCCGATCAAAACTTTTGAGATTTTGACAATTTGAAATAGGCTGGTTTTATCATTTTTTTGCAATAAAAATAAGATATTCATCAAATCTATTTACCAGAGGCGACAAAGCCCTGGGGTTTAATGCTCCCCTTAGAAATTTCCCAGGGAGGGGCAAAGTATTAATACTATTAATTTTCCCTCCCTTGAAATCTAATGATTACATTCATTAGATCGCTGAAATCTTTTTTAAATCTATAAAAAATCTTTTTAATCTTTGCAACATATATTTAATATTTTATAAATATTTGACAATGTTTTTGAAATGATTGAAATCTTTGGAAAATCATGGAAACCTGAGTGAAATTTTTTGAATGTATCCTAAATCTTTATAAAATACTTGAAATCTATGGGAAATCATTCAAATATAATCAATATTTTATATATTTTTTAAGTTGTTGAAATCTTTTGTAAATCATTGAAGTCTTTTTGAAATATTTGGAAATCTTTAAGATATTTTTGAAACATTTGTGAAATAATTGAATTCTAATGGAATCTGTATTATCATCAGAGGTAGTTTCTGAAAAGAGATCGACTCTCGTGGCTCAACTGAGACTCGAACCACCTTATCGGAAGTTGTGTGGTTCGATTCCCAGTTGAGCGACGAGAGATCTTTTTTCAGAAAAAATTTTATTCTAAATTATTAAAATCTTTCTTAAATCATTCATGCGTCTGTGAAATCTTTTAATTCTATCCGAAATCTTTATGAAATCCTCGCAAAATATTGGTAATATTTGTAAAGATTATTCAAATCTGTGAAATATTTGGAAAATCATTTAAATCTTTCTAAAATATTTACGAAACATTTTTGAAATATTTGGTAATATATGTAAAATTATTAAAATCTTTGGAAAATCATTATTGTCTTTTAAAGTCTTTACGAAATATTTGGTAATATTTGTGAAATAATGGAAATTTTGGCAATATGAATTTTATAACTGTATTTATTATTTAATATGTGATATTTATCGTTCATTTATCATTATTTATGTACAATTTGTATTTAGTATAATATTATTATACTATGTAAAAATGGTGTCATTAAATATTAAAAGTCTATTCTCCTGTCCCCAACTAGGAAAAAAGGCTTCGCCACTTCCGCTAAATACAAGCTTTTTTAATAAGAATACTTATTTATAAAACCTAAAAATATAAGATACAACCTACAACTTACATCTTGCTCTCGCAGATTGATCAAGAACCTGAGAAAGAATCACATTTTTCATATCCGCCACTTGTTGCCTTTTTTCTTCGTTTGCTTGTTGATCTCCAGCATCTCCTCCCTTAAAGGAGTAATTAGAAGCGAATTAAAAAACAGCTTTCACTCCTTTTATAGTCAAAAACGACATAAAACGAATCGCACACAAAACTAACCTCAAAATGAACCTTCGGTAAATAACATCTTTTCTATATAATACAGTCCTTTTTAGAGAAAGCTATTGTTTATTGTTCCCTTATTACAGAGTTATTAAGTAAAGAACTAATGAAATACTTTATAATAAAGTAAATTCAAGTTAGATTTATATTATTTGACATTTGGACGAGATGCCGAAAATACTATAAATTTTGTGATACTTACTTTGTACTGTGACTGTAATTGAGCCATACGTTGTTGACGAAGTGCTTCTAGTTCGGGATCTGACATTTTTAATGATTTTTTTTGTTTTAATAATTAAAATTTTGAAGGAACTATTTTTAACTCCAACGTGTTTTCATAAATTACGCCCCATACCAATAACCAAACACTTACACTCACGCATGACGCATCTATATACATATATTTGAATATTTTTGTTACTGGCTAGTAGATGGCAGCATTGAATAGGGCGCGAAAGTTAAAGTAATTATAAAATCTGGATGAGTTTATAACAAAAACCAAGAAAGATTTTAGTCATATTTTTCTAACAAAAAATTGTATTTTTAACTCAAAAAGTTGAAAGTTCTTACTAGATGAAATTAACTTTTCAAAAAATTGTTGAATTTTCAAAAATAAAAAAGTTACTTTTTAACTAAATTTTCTAACAAAATAGTTCGTGTTTTGAAGGAATATATGAATATTTAACCGAATGGTGGAATTATAATATTGAAAATATTAATTTTTAAGAAAAGGTAATTTTTAATCAAATAGCCCATTTTTTAAACGAAAAAGTAAATAGTTGGACTTTCTACCAAAAAAGTTCTATTTCTCTAAATACATTAATATTGAACCAAACGTTGGAATTACTATACCGAAAATATTAATTTTCATCAAAAGTTAAATTTTTAACGAACAGTCGAATTTTAAATCGAAGAACTTACTTTTAAACCAAATAGTTGGATTTTCTGTCTAAATAGTTCTTTTTTTAACAAATCACATGAAAATTTAGCAAAATGTTGAAATTACCTAAAATATTAATTTGCAACTAGAATTTTTTTAAACCAAATAGCGAATTTTTAAACCAAAAAGTTACTTTTCAACAAAATAGTAGGACTTTCTACCAAAATAGTTATATTTTTTAAATAAATTAATATTGAACCAAATGTTGGAATTATTATACCGAAAATATTAATTTTCAAGAAAAAATCAATTTTCAACAAAATAGTTGAATATTCTACCATTTTCAAATAAAAAGTTCGAATTTTCAACAAAAGACGTAACAAGTATAGTTAATTTTTCAACTAAATAGCTGAACCTTTGACAGAAATATTTTTCCCAAAACAGATGAACTTATAAATCAAAAGTAACATTTTTCAACAGAAGAGCTGAATTTTCAATAAAATGTTTGTCATTTTTCAACCAACTAGTTGAATTAATCAGTTGCATTTTTAAACCGAAAATATAAATTTTCCACGAAAAAGTTATTTTGAAGCAAATAGTTGAATTTTTAATAAAATACATTTATTTTTAATTAAAATAGATGAATTGTTAACGAATAATATAATATTTGATATTATTCTAACAAAACAAGGATTTTGATTCGAAATCAATCGTAATAGAATTCAATAAAAAAATTCGAAATTTTAAGAAACTAGCTGAGTCGCCAACCAAAAGAGAACAATTTTATATCCAAATCTGACCAAAAAATAAAAATCTCATGTAAATTCCGTAACAAGCTGCTTTTTTAAATATTAACAAAGTTACAGTAAATTTTACAATAACGTTACTTTTCAGTAACTTAGTTACTACCCAACTTTGATAAGTACAATTTTCGGCAATATGAAAATTCGAAAATTTATTATTTTCGGTAATATAAAAAGTCGAGTTTTAATATTTCGGAAATAAGCATTATGGTAGTTTTATTTCCTTTCGGGAATTTGAAATTCTGGAAATTTTTATTTTGCGAAAAATTGATGTCGCGGTAATCATTTTTTTCTGCATTTTTCTGCATTCGGGATTTTGAAAATTATGCAGACTTATGTCATCCGGTTTAATTTCACTATTTTCTAATTTCGAGTTTTGAATCGGATAATGTCTTCTGATCCGGTTTTGAATTTAAACATCCAAATGCAAATATGGGGTTATTTTATATATACTATTAAGAACAGATTACTATAGTAGGTACTTTATTGTGAATTTTAAACAATTAATATTTGACAGTATAATGAAAATTCTTCTGACTTAATGTGGTTTAAATGGTGAATAATCAATTTAGCTCTTGGTAATTTACAAAATTTTGAATCTTTGAATTAAACATTTTTTTTGTTTTACAATTTTCTAGAAAATTTTCCAGTCTATGATAATCAAACCGACTGCAGTAGCTTTAATGTTATTGATGCAATATTTTACTTAACCTATGGAAATTCCGGAAGGTAAAACTTAGCTATGTTTAAAAACTTATCAACTATATTTTATGAATATCTTTTTTATGCGTTAAAATAGTAGTTTTAATTAATTTCCATAAACAAATTTCATAATATTCATCACACTAAACCGGGCGAAAAAGTTATGCATAGTGGGAAATATCATTATTTATAATTTTCATTTGTTTGATTCACTTTTCATATAAAACAAAAACAAACTTTTACGGCAAACTATTAAAAGGATAATTTCGTGCAATGTAATTGGTTAAGAAATAAATAAAAATTACAATAGTTGTTAATGAGTTTCCAAATTGGGCCAAATTTTAGCTTCCATAATTTCCCAAGGTTAAGTAAAATATTGCACCAGTAAATTAAAGCTATTGCAATTGATTTGAGTGAAGTATAATTGAAAAATGTTCCATTAAATTTCACATAAACTTAAACATTTATTCTTTCATTTTCAACTTTTTAAGTAAATTATGTTCTGATTTTTTATGTCCGAAAACTAAAATTCGCGATTTTCATTGCACGGATCTGAATTTTGACAGATTGTTACTGTCCCATTACATTTTCAAAACTTTACATGTGCAATTTTACTCATATTTAAAAGAAAGGAAAAATTGAATTTCTGAAAATATTGGAAGTTTTAAAAAGTATTAAAAAAATATAGCACATTTTCTATAGATTGTACTCATTTTTTTAAACAAAAATGTTTACGTCGAAAAAATTACTTGTAAAATTTATAAAAATAGAGAATGGACATGTAATTTTATTATCTTGTTGAAAATTCAACATTTTTGTTAAAAATAAAAAAGTCAATCTTTCTCATTGAAAATTCAAGTATCTGGTCGAATTTTATCTTTTTCATTCAAACACAAAATCTGCTCAAAACTAAACAATTTACAGATATAAAAGTTAAAAATTTAACTGTTTGGATTCGTAAACCTCAAAAGTGAAACAAATACAACAGGCCTAGTGAAATTTTATAAACTGTTTTCAATTTTGAAATAATTTCAAGCTAATAGATTCATAAGGAAAGTTTTTTATTCAATTTAAAATCGTATCTTCAAATATTGTTTCAGGCTAAAATATTCAACTTTTAATCCAAGTAATCTGATCATTTTTTTTTAATGAAAAAGGACATTTTTCAACATATACAAATATTTGAGTGTTTATTTGAAATGAGAAATTGTAATTCAAATATTTAAAACTCAACAATTCTAAACTGAATTGTTTCCAATGGAAAGCCCTGTCAGTCTTGAAGCGTTAAAATTTTAGATCATCAATTTTAAAATTTGAACATTATTTTAATTGTTCGATTTTGTTGAATTTTTAATTTTTAAGTAAAATATTTGAATTTTGATGCATAAATATCAATTGATCAATTACTGATTCTAAAAGAATTTAAATTAAAAAAATAAGAAATAAAAATTAAAAAATAATTTAACTTCCGATTAAAAAAAAAATGTTTAGATGTAAACGAAATTAAAAAATTTAAATCGTTCAGTTCTGAAAGTTTTAAAATTAAAAATACTTCAATATTATATATTTTTCGTAGTTATATATTTTTGAATTAGAAATCTTTCAACTGTTCAATGTATGAAAGTTTTAAAATGCAATATTCGTTTTTGAACGGCATTTAATTAAAAATTGTTCATAAGGTTGAAAGCTTTAATTTTATGAATGTAAATTATTAAGCGTTTGAATACAATTGTTTAAAGATTAAATTTAAAAAAATTTAAATTCAAGAGTTTACTTTGAGTGTTTTAATTTGCAGTTCAATTTTGATTTTATAACTTTAATTAAATATTTTTTGTGATTCGAGCGAAAAAAGCAAGGAATTATAGAGAATTTTTTCTTTCATTACATCAGACCGCTTTAAAAACTCAGAGCCATAACACGATAGGAAATTTCCCATAAAAAATAAATTTTCCCCCAAATACCGGGTTTATAAATAGCAAACTGAGCGAGTAATTTTAACTTTTATGCTGGCTTGGTAAACAAAAAAATTACAAACGTATGTCTTCTTCTTTCTGCGCGTATTCGATTAAAAATCAATGATAATTTTACATATAGATAGATTTATGGATTTTATCACCAATTTTATGTATGTTATATGAATAAGTTATCATTTTTATTATTGGAACGACAGAGTTATATCTATCAGAATGATCTTTTACATAAGCAAGGGATGACCCACTATTGGTTTATGACCAAAGATTACTTTGGAGATTATTTTTGAAACAAGGAATTAGCATTGGCATGTTTACGGTTAATTCAGAGGGAGAAAAATCTATACTTGTTGGAGTCACTATTTTACCTGTAGAGAAAAAAGACGACAAAGCTGTTTTTCCAAAGTTTAGGGCGGGTGAGCTGCTTTAAATCATATATTTAACATTATTATTTATCAGGATGGCTAAAAAAAGTTTTTTTTGTGAAAAACACCTGTTAATTTAGCCTAATTTGTTGGATAAGGGGAAATAGGCTTCTAGGGTTGTGAAACCACCCCCAATCATAAAATATTCATGTGGTCTAAGGGGTCTTCCATAAATTACGTAAAGGTTATTTTTGGAATGTTATACCCTCATTCGCAAGTGAAGTTTTTTGTTCTCCACTGTTTATAATTTGCATTCATTATTCAGAAAATTTTTTATGAAACAAAATTGTCTCTAAAAGGCCCGTATTACAAAAACTACCTCTTTTGAAATTGAATAATACACATGTGACCTCATTAAACAAATAAATGATCTAAAGAAATGTAGAAATTTTGAATTAAAAACACTCTCGACACTATTGAAACTTGTTAATTTTTTGAAAATATTCTACTATTTTACTACACTTTTTCAAACAAGTGACGCTAATGCTACTATTTTCGAAAATTGCTCGCTAATGATATAATTTTAGTATTTTTAACTTTTCCTTTGAACATATTCTTAAACTTCTTCGCTAACTGATTAAATAACATATCCGCAACCTCAAGAATAGAATTTACAAAAGTTTTCATAATTTGTAAGATTTCAAAGTTTTCAAAAGATTTAAAAGTTTTCATAAATTTTGAAAAAATTTAAAGAGATATTACAAATTTGAAGATGATTCATGGGATTTTGGTATTTTTTCCAAGTATGTACTATATCTTAAGTATGTTCAGTTGAATTTTAGCTCTTAATATCGAAAATTAAAAGAAATATCGATTTTTTTGTAAAAAAGTCATTTTTTTTAGTTTTTAATTTTTTTTCATATGTTAAAATAAAAAAAAAATATATATATATATATATGAACTACTTGTATCTTATAAGCAATATAAAAAAGTACACCCAACAAAATTTTCTTGCAAAAATATTAAAAATCCTTATTGCAATAATAAAATGTCTGCTGGGGTCTTTAGCGAGCCCCCTCATACTTTATGTTATCACAGAGAGGGGATACCTTTAAGCGTTAATTTAAAATGTTTGAAATTCAAAAGAATTCAACCTGAGTGTATTCATTTGAAGTTAGTTTTGATTATTTTAGATAAAAAAATGTTCAGCCTTAAGATTTGAAGTTTTTTAATTTCAATAATCGAGAAAAATTTTAGCCAACAAAAAAATGTATCAGGATATTTTTGGCTACAAAGTGGTCATTCTGAAATTAAAAATTAAAAGATTTTAAAGGATTGCAACGAATTCCTACCTGATTTGCGGGGTTTAAAATCAATCGATTTCAGTGAGTTTTAACGGATTTTAAAAATTCCAAGGGATTTAAGAAAGTTTAGTATATTTTGAAAGATTTAAAAAATTAGTATATTTTGAAGGATTTAAAAAAATATCAAAAATTTCAATAGAGCTTCAAGATATTATAGATTTCAAGGCGTGTCACGGGATTATATTCGATTTTTGTGGGATTACTGGAGATTTCACCAGATTTGTTTGTTATAATTTTCAATTCATTTCAAATTATTTTAAATTGCAAATAAAATAATTAATTTTTTTTTTAAGTTTTATTTTCAGTTCCAATTAATTCAACGAGTTTTTAAATTTTGTAAGTTATTTCAAATAATATCGGAGGATTTGGAAAAATTTCAAAGAGTTTGAAAAGAGTATCCAGCATATCAGTTATATTTTAAAAAATTCATGGGATTTCAACCGAGTTCTAGAGAACTTTAGGGAATAACTGAAATTGAATTCCGATGGCTTCTTGCGATTTTTAAAGATTTGAGGGATTTCAGAGATTTCAAGGCATTTTACCAGATTTAAAGGAATCCAACGGATTTAAAAAGAAATAATAAGATTTCGAGGGATTTCGACGGAATCTTTAGAGAATTTCAACAACAGATTTCAAGATTTTCTGAAAGGATTTTTAAATTGTTCAAATACTTGCTTTCTTGAAAAGTTATCCTTTCACACTGGTCGAAAAAGAGAATATTTTCGGCTCTAACATTACATAGACCTGTAAGAAAAAAAGAGTTCTTTTTTTTGTTGATTCAGAACCAATGTATTTAGATTATTATATTATCAACAATATTAAAAATTAATCATCCAAACATAACACATTTCTTAATATTTCTAACATTAAAATATTGTTATTTATTTAATTTTAATGTTTAATATTTTATTAATATAGGAATCTAATAAAAAGATAATTTATAAGCAAAACCTACAGATTGGAAACGAATCGCTTGTTTAGTGTCTCTGTTTAAAATTTTGTATTTTGAGATTAGAGAATTATCAATTTTTTCAAGAATAATTTTATGCAAAAGGGCACAAATAAGATTCAATTATTAAAAAAATAGATTTCCAAACTATCTTGATATTTATGTCTCTAATGATCCGGAAAGTGAGATAGTTTGCAAATCTGTTTTTCTAATGATTGAATTTTTTTCATGCTCTTTTGCATAAAATTATTCTTGAAAAAATTGATAATTCTCCAATCTCAAAATACAAAATTTTAAACAGAGACACTAAACAAGTGATTCTTTTCCAATCTATAGGTTTTGCTTATAAATATTTTATGATTTCTTTTAATTGAGTTGAGAATGTTACCTCAATTTTCATGGAAGAAATCTTTTAATTTAATTTTTATATTGATAAAATGTTAAAAATTGAAATAAAATAAATAACAATCTTTTAATGTTAGAAATTTTTAGAAATGTATTATGTTTGGATGATTAATTTTCAATATTGTTGATAATATAATAATCTAAATACATTGATTCTGAATCAACCAAAAAAACGTACGATCTGGGCACTATCTTTTTTCCTCAATATTAATCATTTTACATATTTTCAGACTTACATGTGTATATGTATATTTATTATATTGCTATAATATAATATATTCAAGATGTCATCCTAGATACTTTTTTGAATAAGAAACTCACTCATGTGATGAACATTTTTATACAATTTGTAGTACAAAATAACCATAAAACTGATCAAAAATAAGGTCACTATACCCTCATTACATTTAAACGAATGTTTCTGAGGATGAATGCCATATATTAAAAGTATGTGCATTTTCTTATTATGTACCATTGAGTACCTCCGCATTTTTATTAATATTCATCATTTGATATTTTCTTAATCTTGTGAGTATATATGTATTTTTATTATATTACTGTAATATAATAATTTTAAGATGTCATCCTAAATACTTATTGAAAGAATAAGGTCACTAATGAGAGGAACACATTTATATACTTTTAAGTATACAATAACCACGAAACTTATTAAAAATAAGTTCACTATACCCTCATTACTTATAACCAGAAGTTATCAGAGGATGAATGACATATATCAAAAATATGTGCATTTTCTTATTATGTACCATTGAATACCTTTACATTTTTATCATTATAATTATAACAATACCGCCATGTTTTCATTGTTTGATTTTTCTTTTTCAGTGAGAATATTATTTCTGATTAATGGTTTTTCAATATTTTATGTTTTATTTTTCTAATATAGTCTCTGAATATCATTTTTAGTTACTTTTTTTAGTTAAGTTTTTATTACATTTCTTTAATGATTGTAATCCCATATTTATAGTTTCATTCGTTTTTATTTCACAATGAATGATATTTTGAATCGTTTCATAATACTAAATAAAATAATAAGTAAAAAACTACTTTTCATGAAATTCATAAAAAATGCATTTCCTTAGGAATCCAGTTTTAAACTTTGGTCAACATGTGTCCTGTTAAGAGTTACCTGGGTCAGGATGAATTAGTGTCGCTCGTAAAAATTGAGTCCTTTACCTTTTTTATACTAATAAAAAGATGAAAGTAGCTTAAAATAAATAAAATAAATTAATGAGCAAATAAAATTGTGATGGATTTTGATATTAAAATCCTTTATCATGAGAGAAATAAAAAAAGAGGGAACTTATGTTGATGTTATTTATAGAGAGGGAAGAAGATAAAGTCATCAATTTGAAAAGGGATCTCTTAATTTTTAAATTAAAAATTAACCATTTTTTGAACAATCATTTTCTCAATAAACATATAGACTATATTACAATTAATCATATTTCAGAGAATGTCCATTGAAATATTTTCTTTTAGGTTACATCATTTTTTTTTGTTTTATGCCTTAGTTTATCCTATTAATTACTCCCTGATGAGGAGGTCTAAATTGGCCTCGAAACATGTTGAACCCCAAGTAGTATAAATGGACGGAAAAAGAGAAAGAGTGAGAGGTTAGTTTTTGGTTGACTATTTCCTTTTTCTCCCTCTTTTTTCTTTTCTATTGATATTTATGTCTCTAATGAGCCAAAAAGTGAGATAGTTTGGAAATCTGTTTTTAATGATTGAATCTTTTTCATGTTCTTTTGCATTAAATTATTCTTGAAAAAACTGAATATTTTCCAATTTCAAAATACAAAAAGTTATTTTTTAATTTATGGTTAGTGTTTACCGCATGGACTGCCGAGGCTCTTCTACAGGGCGAGGCGGGAATAGACCCCGAAAACTGACCTTAACAATTTTCAGACAAAATAAAAATTATTATTATTATTATTAAGTATGAGCCTACTTAATACATTCTAAAAAATGTTGAAAAAATACACTTAGTTTTAAACAAATGGAAGATTTTTGACATGAGTCTCCTCAAATAAAAGAAACTCTTAAAAGTAATTCATAATAATATAAAATTTTTCTATATATTTAACAGGAAAAAAATTTATCGGCAAGGGGGTTCCAAATGGACTTTGGCCGTTATTTCAGGAAGATAATGTGAAGAGTAAAATAAAAGAAACACAAATATTTGACATATGCAGGTCTTAGCGTGTTGCCTTCTTTCAGATGACAGTCGTTTGGTGGAAAGATGCTGGACGTGAGGTAATTAAAAAATATATATTAATGAGATTTTAATTTTTACATTAAATTAGTACGTTTGAATTCGTAATTATGTTTATATTAACAATTTATTAATTATTGTAAATATTGTAAATATATATAATCTACTGTTAATTTATTCTGCCCTTTGTATCCGAATTGAAGCCCCTTGCATCGAAATGATTTATCGTTGGTTTTTAAGTTATTATTGTGACATTTTAGACTAAAATGAATAAGTTTTTTAAATCGTGATACAAAATTTGAAAACTAATGATTTTCAAAGATTTAATTTCGAGATCCTTATATATAAGAAGCTTTGAATTTTTAAACAAAGTTTAGAATTTTTAAAGTTTGAATGCTTCAAGTTGGAGTTAATTAACTTGCAATGTTTCGAATTAGAAAACATATTATTTTCAAGATTTTATCGGTTATTAAACTTCTAAGTTTCAACATTTTGTTGTTGATAGAAATCTCATTTTTCATAACATACAAAAATCTATCCCGCTACATTGCATGTCGTCTAATACTTTTTAATACTATGATACTCATTAATAATATATGTATCATCCTTAAGATTTGTATAATTTCAAAAGTTTTGGATTTAGCTATTCTATTCTTTTGATTTCTATTATGAACATACGAGATCGTCTGCTTATTAAAAATTTTTAAATCGTAGGATATCAAATTAAAATAATTGATAGTTTTATAATTTTCAGTTTAAATGAGTTGTGATCAAACAATTTTGAATTAAATGACTCCAGAAACAATTACAAACGATGAAAAATTAACACAATAATTTCTGAGTGTTAAGCCTTGCATGAGAATATTTTAGAACCAGGCATTAAAGATTGAATTATTTTTTATTTGAAAATATTCCAAAATATTAAATATTTTATAACTATAAATATAACTGTCTGAAATTTACACCTGAGTAATTGAATAATTTCTTTAATTTGGAATAGTTACAATTTTAGATTTTAGAATTTTCTTATTGAATGCTGAATTTTCAAATTTTCTCTTTCGTGAGACGGAGAATTTTATTTTTGAATTTGTATAACAATCTATTAAATCAATTTTAATATTTTAAACAGAATACAAATTTTTAATTCTGAAATTTCGGTAGCTTTCACTTTAAAACATTCAATTTAGTTTTCAATTTCAAATTGACAAATTTTAAGCACTTCGGTTTTGAAAATTATTCAAATTCAACTATGTGAAATATGTAATTATTCAATTTTAAACGCTTTTAGTTTGAAAAAAATGAACTTTATATTAGTTTGAATTTTAAATGGTCTAATTTTCAAAATTCTATTCTCTGAATATCTCAATCTATAACGCTTTTTTTAAATAGAGGTGATACAATTTCAACAACTTTCTAATAAAATTCTCTAAATTTTAAAATTTCAATATGAAATTTTACAGTTTTGAGACCCTTTGTTTTAAAAATGTTCAATTTGAAAAAACTTTTGATCTGGAATGATCTCATTTTAAAGTCATTCAAGATTTTTTTTTAAATTTCAAAGGCTGTCAATTTCAAATTATTAATTATTGTTTTAATCAAGTTAAAAATTAGTTTATTAATCGGGTTTTAAATTGTTCATACTTTTAATGTTAGGAAATAAAAAGCAAGAGAAGTGAACTTGCGCTTGCATTTTCTGCTAGTGTAATTATAATATTCTAACTTTTAAATAGGGAGGATATTTACCGGATATATGGAATTAATCTATCAGCGAATTGCTTTTCATCCGGTGAATTCATTTAACTAGCCGAAAGATTAGGATTCGGAGTTCTGCTTGAAAGAGATTATAAAAACAATTTTAAACGAGAAAAATCAAATCGCATTTTCGAATTGCAAGTCCAAAGCATTAAGGTTTATGTTCGAAAGGTTTCTATAGAATGAAAACAATTAGTTTTTAAGGGCTGAGACAAATTTCCCTCGGATCGATAAAACGTTTGACAGCGTTAATATTAAGATATGTTATTAGTATTCTTACAATTTTAAATAAAAAAAATAATTCAGTTTAGTGCACCTTAAAAATTTTATTCTTCAATAAAATGTAATCCGTTAATAAAATGTAAATATTGATTGAAATTGTTATTTATATTTTATTAGACTCAATTTCTCCTTTGGGTGGAATCCCTATTTGAAGGGGGGGGGGGGGGGGGGGGGGTACAGAAGATGTTTTTTTGCTTTTGGTTCTTTTTTTTTTTTTTTTTAATCTGTTACTTTTTTTTTTTTTTTTTTTTATATGTATTAAAT
>JAAAKG020106452.1:0-15646 GCA_010014905.2 Druon quercuslanigerum | reverse complement strand
TTAATATTAAAAAATATTTTTATTTTACTTAATCAATTTTATTTAATCAAAACAATTATGTAACCTTATTGTTAATTAAGTGTTACCATGGTACTTTTAAAATAAATCAAAAATAATAATTTTTTTTTTATATTTTCATTGGTTTATTTGCACTCAAAAATGAAAAAATCAAATTTGACCATAAACGGTTAATTTTTGCTCGTTCTATTCCAAATTTGAGCTTCTCTTTAAGCCTTGATCCTGTAATGTGACAAATTTTAACAAAATTTGACACTACAGAAGAAAAACCTTTCTTTGATAAAATTTTAACTATTTAGTTGAAAGTGGAGCTAATTTGTCAATAATTTTTTTGTTTGTTGCTAATTTATTATTATAGCTGATAATAGTTTTTTGAAATTCAAAATTGTTTGAAACATGTTTAGAACTTTTGACATTTAAAAATGTTACATTATCGATTTTTTAAAAGTTTATATTTTTAATATTAGTAAATCAAAATTCCAGGACACAAAAGCGCTTTTCTTACGCGTTTCGATGATATTTTTTCAGAAAAAATTTATTTAAATAAAAATTTTGAATTCATAGCATTATCTAGTCTGAAAAGATGTAAAGAATTTATTTCATTCTCTGATGATAATACAGATTACTTGAAAAAATTTGAATACCTAAAACCTTGAAAAATAATTTGTGTATTTCTGAAAAAGGATTATTCTTTCGAAGATCTTTTTTCAGAAAAAATTTTGATCAAAAAAATGTTGAATTTATTGCTCCATCTATTTTGAGAAGACGTTAAAAATTTCTGTAATGCCTGAAAAATAATTCGCATATTTCTGAAAAAAAATCTGCTTTCTTTTTTTTTGTTAAAAATTAATTTATTGACTGAAAATTTTACTTTTTTATGTTTGGTTTAATATTTACCTCCTTTAGTTAAAAATTTAGTTACTCGATTGAAAACTTATATATTTTTTTGAAACTTTGTTCTTTCATTTGGTAGAATATTAATCTTCTTGGTGAATAATTTACCTTTCTGGTAGAAAATTCTTTTTTTTTTGCGAAAAATTGTACTATTAGTTGAAAATTTCCTTTAAAAATTAAAAATTTGGTTGACAATTTATAAATATTTATATTATATATTTTTTATTTTGTAAATTTCTTAAATATATCAAAAAATTTGTATTGCCACTTTAAAAATTGTAAGTCACAAAATGTGACTAACGATATTAATGAAAACAGTTAAGATTTCCAAATGGGTAAAAAATATTGGCGTCGATAAAAATATTAAAATTATTTAATTAATAGTTTTTTCAAACATATCTTACTAACTAAAGAATTATTCACTTATAAATTTATTAAAATGTTTTAAAATATTTTTAGAACTTTTGATATTTAAAAATGTAATATTATAGATTTTTTTATAGTTTATATATTTAATATTAGCAAATAAAAATTCCAGGACGTGAATGAACAAATTAATTTTTTTTTTTAATTTCTCACCATTAGTCAAATCGATTGAAATTTGTCAAATTTTCAATTAAAAAATTTTCTTTCACGGAACAAATGTTTTTTTTATATTTTGTAATGCTTTTTTGGAACTTAAAAATATTTACATGTTTCTTAAGTTTATTAAAAAGAGCTGGAAAATATTTTTTTTGTACATTTTTGGTGTAAATTAACAAAAGTGCATATTTTGTCATTTTTTAAATACATTATATTTCGACGAAAAATTTTTTAAATATTTTTTCCGTCTATGGTAGTTTTATTAACTTCGCTCGAATGAAATTAACACACAAAAAAATGAATATATAAAAATTTAAAAGAATTAAATATTTGAAAATTTTCAACCTACTTGAATCCCACTTTATTCTAAATATTTTCAGAGATTTTAATGATTTCCAAAAATTTAAAAATGTTTTGTTAAAAAAAAACTAGAAATCTCAATAATTAACAATTTGTCGCTATGGATTTTTAATTACATTATGTTTTTAATATTGAAAAATTCAAATCTAGGAACGTCAAAGCATGCTTAGCGCGCGTGCCTTTTATTTAGACCGTTTTTTAAAAGAGAAATTTAATTAATAATTTTAATTTAATTTATATCCAAGAAATTTTAAATTATCTTTTTTAGTTTGAAAACGACTGTCACTTCAGGGAATAAATTAAATTTTATTTGAAGAGATTTCTACGGGTTTTAAGAGATTCAAGTACAAAGAAACTCAACAAATTGAAAATAATTTCAAAGATTTTAGGTCCTTTTAAAACATTTAAAAAAATTTCAGGAGATGTTTCAACCAAATTCAGAAGTCATAATATTTAAAAAATCGTTGTTATGGATTCTAAATAATTTATGATTTAAAAAAAAATTATTATAACTATATAATAATAAATATTTATACTTTACTATAACTATTTTTAATTTGAGTTTAACAACATTGAAGAGTGTTGTTTTTAATTTACATTTAAAACATTAATTTTAATGATGATGATGTAACAAATCTTGGTTATAAATATTTAAATAAACTTATAAGTATCGCGACTTAATTATTAACGAAGGACTTTTCCGAAGAGGGAATATTTTTTGTTATGAGAATGATCAAAATTGCGTATAAATGGTTTATTTAACAAATTTGTTTTTTTTTTCTCGGGCTTTTATAAATCGCCGTGAATAAATTTTAATCAACCTAATTCACTTACAAAAAATATTTCCTAAAAAGCAGACATAAAAAAAATATGTAATTTCATTCGATCCAAAATCTTTTCTCTATTCTTCCCTATTTTTCTGTAAAAATTCCATTATTGTAATTTTTCAAAAGATTCGAGACAAGATTCGAGACTAGGCTCAAGATGTGATTCGAGAAGAGACTCAAGACGTGATTCGAGACGAGGCTCGAGATGTAATTCGAGACGAGGCTCGAGACGACATTCGAGATATTGACTAATTTTTTTCGTTCTTTTTACGTTGTGATTGTTGTAATATTTTTTATAATTTCGGGCTTGTTTAGGCTCCAGGGGCGCGGTTTTAACTTTTTTTAATACAAAAAATACGTACACACAATTTAACCATATTAAATAAGTTTAGAGATTTAAAAAAGTTCTTTTTATGACACCCTAATTTAGCGCCCAATTATTTTATTACAAATTTTTTTTTGTTAATTTATGAAAATTGTAGACAAAAATTCTTACCAATTGTCGGTACTAAATTTACCAAGGTACGAGGTAGGGTGGCCCTGAGAAAATCTAGAGTTCTTCGTAAATGTATGGCATGTCGAAGTGGCGAAAAATCCTTAGGATTATAGCACTGAGCTGAACAAATGTCATTGGCACCAAAAAATATTGTCACCATCTGTAAATTGAAAACAAATTTGTTATTATTATCAGACCGTTTTTGAGACCATGAAATTAAAAGATTTTCAAACAAATGTTTACCTTCCAATGTTTTCTAACGTCTATATTAGGGTCGCTTTTAATTCTATTAACTAAGATCCTAGCTTGATGCAAAGCGTCTTCAGTAGCAGCAACTGGAAATGCGATATTCAGTCCCGCCTTTTTTGAAATAAATTCCCCAGTGCCCGTTGAATAACCAGTTAAATTGGGATTAAAAACCTGTAAATAAATTTGGTACATTATTAAGAACCGATAAAAAAAAACAGTTTGATATTGAGGGGCGATGCCCTGTTTGGGCGATGCCCTGTTTGGACGATACCCTGTTTGGGCGATGCTTTGTTTGGGCGATGCCCTGTTTGCGCGATGCCTATTTGATCGTGCTTACCAAAATGAATGGGCACTGCCCTCTCTATTGTATCCAATATTTAGCTATGATCTCTAAATTTCCCTATTTTTACGATTTGGATACTATAGTACCCTATTTTCACTCAATATCCTACATTTTTTAAATTCTCAATAAAGTCGAGACTAAAGAAAATTTAAATAACATTTTAAATAATCGTCCGTCTAAAAATGAATAATGATTAAAAAACCATTCCAAACTAGCATGAGAACACTTTTAATTGAATTTTTTAAACATTTTTTTTTATTTAAAAAATGGTTTAGTACGCTTCGTCGTGCGAAATTTTTACAAAGTTTCTTTTTCAAGAATTCTCATTTTTTCTCCTGTTTTCAAGAAAAATTTCCATTTTTTTGAGCCTAAAGTCGATCTGATTTAATAGAATGCGGTGATCAAATCTAATCTATTTTGTTAAAAGTTAAGTTTTTTTTGGTTAAAAAAATCGAATATTCGATTGAAAATTCGACTACTTAGATGAAAATTTAACTATTTTGTTGAAAATGAAACTATTAAAAAAAATGTTCCAGTTATGGTTGCAAAATTATTTTCCTAACTAAAAATTTAACTGTTTGATTTTTGTTTGAAGATTTATACTTTTTAGCAAAAAATTCAACTGTTTGGTTTAAAATTCATCTTGTATAATTAAATATTTAAATAATTGGTTGCAAATTCGTATAACTTGTAGGGAATTCGTCTTTTTAAATACAAAAATTAATTTGTTTTGTTGAAAGTTCATCCCTTTTGGTTAAAAATGCAATTTTTTAAATAAAAATTAACCACCTTTGGTTGCTGATTCAATGATTTTGTTCGTTACATTTTTTGATTAAAAATTTAAGTTTTTTGAAAAAAATTCGTCCTTTTGATTTAAATACTCCACATTTTGTTATAAAATTAAACTATTTGATAAAAAATAATTTTTTTTCTTGAAAACTCATTTTTTTTGGTTAAAATTCAACTATTTTGTTAGTAAATAAAACTACTAGGTAAAAATGAAACTATTTATCAAAAAATTGCATCATTTTGTTGTTTGAAATTTGTTAAGTTGGAAATTTATCCTTGATACGTTGAAAATTCAACAACTTTGTAAAAAGTAAATTTATTTTGTTAAAAATTTATCATTCTAATTGAAGATTCTACTATTTTGTTAACAAATTGTCTTTTTTAAATGAAAAATTTAACCATTTCATTTTCTGTTGAAACGTTATATTTTTGAGTTAAAAATTCAAGTATTTGGTTAAGAGTTCATATATTTTATTGAAAATTAAAATATTTGGTTGTAAATCAACTTTTTTTTGAAAATGATTATTTTCCGTTTAAATATTCAACTTTAGTGTAGAAAATTTGACTTTTTAAAAATTCATTTTTTTGTTGTTAAAAATTAAATTATTTCATTAGTAAATAAAACTATTAGGTAAAAATGAGATCATTCATTTAAAAATCTAATCATTTTTTTCTTTAAATAATTTTTTGTTTGGAAATTTATTGATTATACATTGAAAATTCAACTACATATTTGGTAAAAAAAGAAATTTATTTGGTTAAAAATATATTCATTTAGGTAGAAAAGTAATCTTTTTAGTAGAAATTTTATCCTTTCCTGAACTAGTTTGTAAAAAAATCATTTTGACTTGTTTGAGTATTCATCGTTTTGTTTTGAAATTGAACTGTTTGGGCAAAAAAAACTTTTTTGTTATAAATGATTATGTTCGGGCTGAAAATTTAACTGTTTTGTAAAAAATTGTTATTTTTGTTTAAAAAAAAAAACAAAATTAGGTAGAAAATTAAACTATTTGATTAAAAATTAAAGTATTCCATTAAATTTTTTTTACAATTTTGCTGGAAATTTATTTTCTCTATCAAAAGTTAAGTCTGTTATCTGAATATTTAACTATTCCATCGTTGGTTTAAAATTTATTTTTTATATGTTGTAAATTCAACAAATTTTTGGCAATTTTTTTATTTTAGTTGAAGATTCAACTATTTTTTTCTAAATTCGTCTTTTTTATTTTTACGAATTTCATCTACTCAGGCAGAAAATTATTCTTTTTTGTTCAAAATTCATCTACTACTTGGTTGATGATTAAATTAGTTCGTTAAAAAATCGTTCTTTTAGGTAGATTTAATTGGTTGATCAACCGTTTTTTGTCGTTCTTGAAAATCAATTTTTTGAACTAAAAATTTTAATATTCCATTTTTTGTTGAAATCTTATATTTTTTACTTGGTAATTTAGTTTAAAAGCGATGTTTTGCTCTTCATTTGACAATGGAATTAATTTTCGATATATAAATTATTAGGAAAAATAGTTCGAAACAATTGGGTTTGTACCTAGATAGTAAAAAATGATTCTAATTGCCTAATGAACTTTAATTAAATAATTTATAATTAGTTCGTATTAATTAATTATTTGCTAATTATTAATTATTTAATTAATTAATTTTGATAAATTATTTCTGTACTATGTAGCTACAAACCGACTTGTTACGAACTATTTTTTCTGATAATTTATATACCGAAAATTAATTCTACTGTCAAATAAAGATAAATATATCACTTTTAATTATTTTTTTGTAATTCAGACAATACTAATTGTTTTGTAATATATTTTCACTTTTTCCGATTTTTTGAAAATTCAAAGTCAATTCGAGTAGGTAAAAACATTTTAATGTTATTTTAAATTAATAATTTTTAATTGAAGAAGTGCTTCGTTTTTTTAGAGTTTTAGAAATAAATACCATGCGGAAACAGAAGGACTTTTTTTTAACGAAACTTTAGGGGAGTTTTTTTGAATCCCAAAAGAAAGTTTTTATTTCTATATTAGAACTTCGCGCAAAAAAAATTTTTTTCGATACTGTATATGATCGTGCAAAGGGACCTGTACGCAAGTTGAGCTTCAAATGATCCTGTACAGTTTTCTTAACAGAGTGATTTGAGATGCGGGTTCATATACAGCAACTTGCTTAGGATCCTATGCATGAACCTGCATAGGAACTAATCCGCGATAATTCGCTATTGGCTTCGCTCTCTCGATAGTGACTTCGATCTTCAAGGGAATAAAATAAAAGCAACCTCATAGCTTACTGTAAAAGACCCCATACGTATTGTTGTACACTGTACAGGTTCCAGTGTCTCAAATTATTTTTCAAAGAACCTGTACGGGAACCTATACGAAATCATTCTAAGGTTCCTTTGTCGGTGCAGGTTCCCTCGATATATTTAAATCCCTTAAAATATTTTTCAATTCCATGAAAAAATAAGTAGAGATAATTTAAAATCCCCTAAAGTTTTTAATTAAATTAAGATTATTAATAAAAGATTTCTACAAATGCAGGTCCTTTCCTTAGAAATTTTTGAAATCCCTTAGAGTTAATTGTCATTTAAAAAAGTTGAATTTATTTTCCAAATTTCTCTCGAAATTCCTTGAAATCTTACAAAAATTCTCCTAAATCGCTTAACATTCCTGTAAATATCTTGAAATCCTTTGAAATCACTGAATTGACGACTTAGTTATTAATTGATCTTAGTTATTAATTTTTTGTATAGTAAACAGTTAAAATTGTTAGAAATCTTTTAAATCCCTATGTACACTGTACAGGTTCCCGCGTCTCAAATTATTTTTCAAAGAAACCTGTACGGGAACCTATACTCAATCATTCGAAGGTTCCTTTGTCGGTGCAGGTTCCCTTGAAATATTTGAATCCCTTAAAATATTTTTCAATTCCATGAAATACATTGCAGTCTTTCCTTTGGAGATCGTAAAAATTTCTAGAAATCTTTTAAATCCGCCTGTACACTGTACAGGTTCCCGCGTCTCAAATTATTTTTCAAAGAACCTGTACGGGAACCTATACTCAATCATTCAAAGGTTCCTTTGTCGGTGCAGGTTCCACTGAATTCCTGCACAGAAAACCTGCAGGTAGCCTGTGTAGATATATCATTAAATAATTTTTTTACTAACCTTCATTAAATTGGGTACAGTCAAATAAGTTCTCCATTCCCCCTGTCCACCAACACACCAGCTAACACCTCGAGCTTCGATGAAAGCTCCGATTGCAAATTCTTCCATTGCACCACTCCCTGCCATTAACGAATCTCCCAATCCGGCCACAACATCAATGTCCCCAGGTCTCAAACGATTGATACTAGATGGTGGTACCGATGACCTACAATTATTTATATTAAATTTAATTAGTTGGAAGATGAATCGTAAAAATATTTTTCGGGTTCCGTAGGTTACGCGGCTAACCTTCTAAAGACGGTCGCTAGTCTGTAGGTCCCTCCCACTGGGATACGAGACTGAAATTTTGCGGAAAGTCTTCCTTTAAAAACAGTGAACTTCCGCCTATTTCAAATATGGCTTATTTCAACGTTCACCTATTTCCAGTTCCCTTTACACGCTTATTTTAAATTAGGCTGTTCCATCACCTCCCACCATAGCCCCTGTACGGGCTCACCCAAATTAATAGCCGAACAATTAACAAGAGGCTTGAAGTACCATATGGGATGCTCTAACCTCAAATTTCGGACAGTTCACATTCTACACTTGACAAATCTTACTATTCGTGCATTTATGTCTTACTTTGAAATTTAGAATATTTCCCCCAAAAACTCGTACGCAGTTGCAGTCCCATGTGCCAGAAATTTCCACTATCCTAGCAAGACCGTGACGTCATGCTACAAAACTGACTATTCCGCGAAATATTTAAGTCGTTTTTTCATTGTATTATATTTATTTTTGTTGGTAAGTTGTACTTTTTGTAGGAAATGTTATATTTGTATGTGTTGAAAAACGCGAGTCTATTTAAAATTATATAGTATAAAGTTTTAATATTACATTACAAAAAAAACTTTTCAAAGGAACTAGCTATTTCATAAATTCAGTTTGATTCATTTTTTAAAAGACAAAATTTGTAGTCAATGACCTTCGCATAACAAAAATAACCTGAAGGTCGCAGTAGAGGCGGGGGCCCCTTCAGCGTTGAAATGATTGAACGTGTACATTCCAAGGTCGCGGAAATGAGCAGAAGTTTACTAAATATAATAGCAAATTTATGTCCTTTGTTGAAAAATGATAATTTTGATGCTATTTTATTAAAAATTCATCTTTTTTGTTGGTTTCAACTAGTTGAACATTCGCCTTGAAATTCGTTAAAATCCTTCGAGATTTTTTAAATCACTAGGAACCCTGTGAAATTTCATTCTCTAAACTTTAATTCCCTAGAAATCATTTAAAATCCCTTAAATATAAATTCAATTAAATTTATTAATTAAAGTTTTCTAACAAACAAAAACAGTTCCAATCTCTAGGAATCCCTTAAAATAGATTTTTATTTGATTTGTTTTTTCAAAGTTCTTTAGAAATGCTACAAAATTTGGTTGAATCGCTTGAAATCTTTCCTTTCAAATCGTAAAAGTCCATTAAAATAAGTAGAGATCATTTAATATCCCCTACATTTTTTAATTAAATTAAAATTATTCATTAAAGTTCTCTACAAATTTAGGCCAATTCCTTAGAAATTTTTGAAATCTCTAAGAATCTATTGTAATTTAAAAAAGTTGAATTTATTTTCCAAATTTTTCTCAAAATACCTTGAAATGTTTGGAAAACCTACAAAATCCTTTTGAACCACTTAAAAATTTTTTAATTTCTTTAAAATACCCTGAAATTCCTTAAAATCTGTAGAAATCTTTCTAATCGTTAACAATCCAAATTTATGGAGTCAAAACTAAAGTTTATTAAGTGGAAATTATTCCTTAAACATTCCTTAAGATTTTGGTATTTTATAGACCAAAGAATAAAATATAAATAAGCATTGAAGTTCATTTTTAATATTTGGAAAATTTTATTTCACTATTTTTTTTACATTGTCACAATATTTAAACTCTTTTTGATCTCTAAAATGAGAATTACGTTTATTGGCTGCTTCTGCCGACGAGAGCTTCCGGCTCTCCGGGCATCTTTTTAATTGGTCAACCACTAACGCGGGCGAGACACTATAGGGACAGTGGAGGGTGGCGAAGGAGCAGCGCCACTTGGAATATCCGAGTGTGAGGGACTTGGAATAAGTAAATTTGGTTATATTTGTATTTAATTCATAATAAAATTATCTATTAAGGCCATGTGATGGTTAACCTAACAAGTAAATAAGAAGCACTAAAAGATTTTTATCTTGTCCTGATTTTTATACAATTATTAAAAAAGTTGTTTTTTTGTAACAATTCTTTTGCCTTAGGTAAATAAATTTCTCATGAGTTATATGAAATTTATTAAAAACATGAATATTTTTTTTTATTTGAGACTAAATTTAGTACACGTTGCTTCACTATACCTGCCTGCTCGAACATCACAGGGAAAGGGTAAATCTTTCGAAATCCTTGGTTGTCTTCGTACAGCATCTTTTGTTTTGGGATAAATAATACCATTTTCGCCAAGATCGTCCTATAAAATTATACATTGTGATAAATAAAAAAATAAAAATTTGTAAATTGATACAGAAATTTGCTAAAGAAATGCTAAGAAATTTTCTTAAAAATAAAATTATTTTCAATTGCAAAAAAAAAACAACAGCAAGAATATTTGTATAAAAAATTTCTATGGTTCCTGCAGTAAAACTACATTTAGACCAGGTGGTTAAAATATTATTATATAATATTATTATGAGCCTTTAAAAAATATTTGGACTATACTTGCCCTGCCAGATGCCAATAAATCTCGCACTACGTCCGAAAAAGTAGCTGCATTGTTTTCCTGAATGATGAAAATTATCGCCAAATAAATTCCAACGATATAGGTCATCATATCCTATATTGTTATAAAGCTTCCTTCTCCGTCTTTTTTTCTTACTGCAAGACTCCATTAAATCGACGTCTCAGTATTTTCAAAAAGTTTCCTCTCTTCTTGACTTTATCATTTTGAATCTGAAAATCAATGTCTTTTTAATTTTAATTGGCTGGAAGTTGTTAAAATTTGAGTTTACTAAAAAACAAACAAGTAATTTTTTGAGTTAAAATATAAAATTAATAATCATATTAACATTTTGTTAATAAGGATTTAGCTATTTTGTTGAAAATTCGTTGTTTGAATTCAACCGAGATTGATTTCAAATTAAAATCATTTTTTAATTAAAATAATATCAAATATTATCATTTTTGTTAAGAATTATTCTATTTTGGTTGTAAATTCATTTATTTCGTTCAAAAAAAAAAAACTATTTTGATCGAAACTTTAACTATCTGCTTGAAAAGTAACTTTTTTGGTTAAAGTAATATTATCGGTTTGAAAAAGCAACTTTTTCGTTTTAATATCTACATCTTTTAGTGAAAAATCTTATTTATTGTTGTTGACTATTCAAGTATTTTTGTAAAAAATTAATTAAAATTTTTCTAAGTTAACTGTGTTTGATTTCAGATCAAAATTTTTTTTGGGTAAAATAATATCAAGTGTAATAATTTGCATTGAAAATTAATCTATCTTGGTTAAAAACTAATGTTTTTTGTTAAAAATCATCTATTTAGGTAGAAAATTCATTTAGATCGTTTGAAAAATAAGAAGTTTTTTGTTGTAAATTCGTTTTTCTTTTTTGGTAATTTTTTGAACTTTAAATCAGCCTTTAATCAGCCTACTCGCCGTAGGAACTGTAAGAAAGATTTAGTAGCAGAAAACAGAATTTTGTGGTAATTTATGGAAAGTTACCATACGCGCGGCTGATAAGGACGATTAATTTAACAGAATATTCCGGGTACAATGGTCGCGACTCCCTTACAAGGTCTCTATACCTCTTTTTCTTTTCATTCTCCTTGGCTATGATGTTTTTGTAGATGGTGCCAAAAATTCGATAACGAACATATTTCGCTTCTCGGTGTCAAGGAGAACTATGTCAGGCCTCGAGTGTGCAACAGAGACAATTGTCGAGAATATAAAGTTCCAGTATATTCGGCACTTCTCATTCTCGACAATTGACTCTATTTCCAGAGAAGCGTTTTTTTTTTGGTTAAAATAATATCTAATTTTAAACTTTTCGTGAAGAATTCATTTATTTTGGTTTAACATTTATGTATTTAGTTAAAAATTTAACTATTATGGTAGAAGATTTTGTTAGTTGGTTGAAAATTTAAGTCTTCAATTTAAGTCTAATCATTAGACTAGAATTTACCTATTTTGTTTGAAGATTTAACTATTTAGTAAAAAAAATTTTTTTGAAGTAAACAGTTCAACTATATGGCTGAAAATTGATTTATTTTGTTAAAAATTCGCCTTTTTAGCTCGAAAATTAATTAATTTAGTGGATTTTTTTTTCTTTCTTTGATCAAAATTTGGCTTTTTCGTTACAAAATATATCTCATTTGATAAAAAATCTCATTTCCTTTGGTTGAAAATTCAACTACTTTTGAAAAAAATTAATCTGATTTGTTTGAGGCATCAACGATTATTTTTATTTTTTTAAATTCAACTGTGTTTTATTTCAAAATACAATCTTTTTTAGTTGAAATAATATAAAATTTTAAACTTTTCGTGGGGAATTTATCTATTTTTGTTAAACATTCATTTATTTTGTTAAAAATTTAACCATTATTGTAGAAAATTTTTTTAGTTGGTTGACAATTTATATTTTTTGTTTGAAAAAGCAACTATTTTGCAAAAAAATGTTTTTTTCACTGGAAAATTTACTACTTTAGTGGAAACTTTTTTTCTTTTTTGGTCAAAATTCGGCTTTTTCGTTTTAAAATTTGTATTGTGTGATAAAAAATCTCATTTTTTTTGGTAAAAAATTCAACTGTTTTAAAAAAAATTAATCTGCTTTGGTTGGGGATCTAGCTACTTTCTTCATTTGTTTTTAAAATTTAACTGTGTTTAATTTTACATAAAAACCTTTTTTGGTTAAAATAATATCAACTTTAATATTTTTGGATAAGAATTATTTCAGTCCTTTTTTAAATTCGTATATTTAGTTCAAAATGCAACTATTTTGGTGGAAAGTTCGTTTGGTTGGTTAAAAAATAAGAAAAACTTTGGTTAAAACTCAAATTCTTTGACAAATAGTATTTTTTTTTAGTTTTGAAAATTTATCTACTTGGTTAAATATATAACTGTTTGGTTAAAAAATTTGAATAAAAATTATCTTTGTTTAGAAGTTTCGCTCTTCTGTTTCAAATTTATCCTTTTGTTAGAAATTTAACTATTAGCAATATTTTTACATAAAATTTAAAAAAAATTTAAAGCGCTGCAAATTGAATCACATACAATGTGTTTTGTCCGAAATTGGAAACATTTTAGGCCCTGTTAGTTAAAATTGTTACCTGAATTTTAGAACTTGCCGAAATATATTATTCATTTTTTATTTACATTAACTAACGCCAAACTCTTTTCTAATTTAGTTTGTACGAATTTTTATCATAGTTATTTTGATTTTAAAGTTATAAAATTAAGGAAGTAATAGAAGTAACTTTTCAGGTAATTTATCTCGCTGTAGAAACTGTAATGAAGATTTCGTAGCAGATAACTCATTGGCCATGATGTTTTTGTCAGCTGGTGCCGAAAATTCGATAACGAACATGTTTCGCTTCTCTAAGACAAGCAGAACAAACAATTGTTGAGAATATTAAGTTCCAGTATATTCGGCACTGTTCATTCTCGAAAATTGACTCTATTTCCCTATAAGCGTTTAGCGGAGCGATATTAAGTTTAATGCCGTAAGAACCCACTCGAAGTTTTTCTTATAATATTGAAAAATTATTCGAAATGAGAAAAAAAATTCTTTAAAATCTTGGAAAATTTTCTAGGAATTTTAGGAACACTTTTTTAATGACCTAAACCTTTTAAACTTTTTTTTAAAGCTTCTAAAGCTTTGGTTTGGAATCTACAAAAAAAATTGAATTTTTTCAAATCTTTTACAGTTTAAAATTTTTTCAATGTCTTCAAATCTTCCACATTTTTTGAATTTTATATAGTAGATTTTTTAATCTTACCAAAAAGAAACATTTTGCTTTAAAATCTTGTACTATTTTTGGAAATTTAAGGAAATCTTTTTCAATATTCTCTTAAAATTCATTTTTCACAATGAAAAATCGTGATAAATTTTCTCATAAATCTTAGGGAAAATCTTTTTTTGATAAAAAAAATTGTAAAGCTTCTAATATTTTATAATTGTTTAAATTTTTCGTAAGATTTTTTTCAAATTTTGTAAACTTGAAAAAATTGTCTTAACATTTTTTAGATTCTTCTTTGGAAATATTAGACATTCTTTGAAGTGGTTTGAATTCTGTTTAAACACTTTCAAAATTAATTTTTCAAAATAAAAAATCATTTGAATTTTCATAGAAATTTTTCTAAACCTGCAACCTTTGAAATCTATCTGAAAATTTTGGGAAATGTTTAAAATTGTTGTTTAAACTTTTAAATATTTTTGAAATCTTTTTGAAATCTTAATAAAATCTTTATCATATCATGGCTATGTTGTCAAATATTTGTAAAAAATTTGGAAATCAAATACTCGAAATATTTTGTAATATTTGTAAAATTATTTAGATTTTTGTGAAATCTTTCGGAAATATTTGAATTATTTTTAATCTTGATGAACTCTTTGCAGAATTCTTTAAAAAGTCTTTGCGAAATATTTGGTAATATTTGTGAAATTATTGAAATGTTTGTGAAATATTTTAGAAGTTATTGGAATCTTTCTAATATCTTTTTAATATTTCTAAAGTCTTTGAAATCTTTGTAAAATCTTTGAAATCTATCTGAAATCTTTGCAAAGTATTTTTAATCTATGTGAAATCTTTGGGCAATCATTGAAATCCTCGTAAAAACTTTCTGAAATCTTTGTCAATTGTTTAACAATCTTAGCCAAATATTTGAAATTTTTTTGAAATTGAAGTCTTTGTAAAATCTTTAAATTATGGCCAAAACCTTTGAAATCTTTGTAAAACTATTAGAAAATCATTGAAATCTTTGTAAATTATTTATAAATCTTTGCGAAATAATTGGAATATTTTTGAAATATTCGGTAATATTTGTGATATTATCGAAATGTTTTTAAAATATTTTTAAGAGATTTGAAGTCTTTTAAATATATCCGAAATTTTTAAAACTTTTTGAAATAATAGAAGTAGTTGAAACATTGACGGTCGAAGAAAGAATTTATTTGATTGTCAACAAATCTGATTGTTAATAATAGAAATCTCCGTGAAATTTTTGAAATCTAACTGAAATTTTTGTAAAATATTTTGGAAATAATCAAAATCTTTGTTAAATCTTTGTGAAGTCTTTGCAAAATCTTTCTGAAATCTTTGTGAATTATTTAGAAACCTTTGCGAAATATATGAAATATTTTTGAAGTCTACGGTAATATTTGTGAAATTATTGAAATGTTTGCGAAATATTTGAGAAGTGATTGAAGCCTTTGTGAAGTCTTTTAAATATAATCGAAATTTTTAAAATCTTTTTTCAATTCTTGATATCTATCTGAAAACTTTGTGAAATAATGGAAGACTTTGTGATATCCTTGGAATCCGTCTGAAATCTTTGAGAAATCATTTTAATCTTTGTAAAGTCTTTGGGAAACAGTAATTGAAAGCTTTGTTAAATCTTTGTGAAGCCTTTGTGAAATGTTTGTGAAATGTTTGTGAAATCTTTAAAATAGGTTCAAAATTTTTGAACTCTTTCTGAAATAATTGAAATCTTTGTGAAATCTCTGAAATCTATCTGAAATCTTTGGGAAATCATTGAAATGTTTGTCAAATCTTTGTGAAGTCTTTTTAAAATCTTTGTGAATTATTTTTAAATCTTTGCGAAATAATTCAAATATTTTTAAAATATTGAAAATTTTTTGAAATCTTTCTGAAGTCTTTTAAATATATCCAAAATCTTTGAA
>JAAAKG020106451.1:0-39049 GCA_010014905.2 Druon quercuslanigerum | reverse complement strand
TATATATATATATATATATATATATATATATATATATATATATATATATATATATATTACATTGCCCTGTGTGCAACGAGTAGTCTTCTTTTACGTAATGACGCAAAAAAAGTAACATATTCGGTATTAATTCTTTTCCCATTTTGAAAACTATATTCCAAATATTCCTTCTATCGACTACTTAAATTTAGCCAAGTTTGTTT
This sequence comes from Druon quercuslanigerum, assembly GCA_010014905.2. NCBI lineage: Eukaryota > Metazoa > Arthropoda > Insecta > Hymenoptera > Cynipidae > Druon > Druon quercuslanigerum. Next base: position 38,846 of record JAAAKG020106451.1, on the reverse strand, counting down.
GTATATTTAATCAGCATACCGGCTTTTGAAAAGTAGTAAATTAACTCAATTCCGGATTTTTACCAGCTGTTAAGACACCATCCTTAAGGAAACATATTTTTATTACGTCCACGCCTCTCTTCTTGGATAACGCTAAAAGTAAAAAATATGTGTGAGTGGGTTAATCGTGACAGGAGAGGGGACTTCCGTTTGTCTAGCACCCCCATCATGAAAGGCAAGGGGCTTGGGATTTGTTGGTTAGAGGGTAGGTATCTTAGTCTTCTAATAGTATTAAATCCAATTGTATCATGGAATACTAGCGATTAAAATCTCAGTACTCTGGTTTGTTGGTCAGCCGGCTTGTGGTTTGTTAGGGGTTTTGTCAGGGGGTTGGAGGGCTAGGGGTGGGTGTTGAGGTGGAAGTGGTTGATCAGATGGTAGATGATTTATCCTTTTAACTGCATTACACTGTATTGTTTCATAGAAAACTAGCGGTTAAACTCGTTGTATCCTGGATTATTTGTGTTAGCCTGCTTTTGGTTTGTTAGGAGAGCTGTTAGGGGGTTAGAGGGTTAGGGTAGGTGTTAAGGTGGACTTGGTTAGTTGAAAGGTAAATGGTTTAACCTTCTGAATGCATTGTGTGGTATTGTATACTCATTTTTTGTAAGCCTGTATTATTGTCCTATGTTTGTCAGCGTAAACAAATACATAAGAAACATAAGGTCTGACCCAAGATCCAGACAACTTTTTTCTATAAACCTGTGTTATCAGCAAAACTCGAAATTCTCAACTACAAATGAAAACATTTTTAAGATACTTAGATTATAATAAAAGCGATTTTGGCAAAAAATAATATATTACAAAATATATTTTTTGAATGCTTAATCTAAAACAAATTACAATGTTTTATATAAACTTGAATATTAAATAATTAATTAACCAATTTTTAAGCTTTAATAAATTATGATGCGATCTTCTTTACAGAGGTAATTAGATCAGAAATACCGCTGTTGGCCATTATCATAATTTTATTAATTTATTTTTAAACATTCCCACCCTGTCATTGTTTCTACTTTAAATAACTGAAAAGATTGAAAAACATTTCTTTATACCTACTACATTTTTTAACAATATAACCTCTGTACTTTAATACGTTTAATTAAAAGAAATACATTTCGTAGCAATAATCTATTTATTTTACAACCTATAATAAATGTAATTACGGTGTTTTTCGAATTATTAAACTTGTTTTTCGGGGTTAGATAATTTCTCTCAGTTACGGTTTTCTCTAAAATCACAACCCGCAAGACTTTGCAGTTAACAGTGTTTTTCCAAAGTTAACAATACTTATTTTATAAGTTATTAAATTTTTTTTAAAATTATTTTAATACTCAGGTGTTTTTTTTCTTTATGATTCCAACCAAATAGAAAACTTTTTTTTGCAGTTACCTGTGTTTTTCCAAATCATAACAATGTGCAACTATCAAATCTTTCATTTCGTATATCCTACAGTTTAAAAGAATTTCAAACACGAGACAATTTTGTACGTTCAAAATTAAAACCGCAAGCATTTTAGAATATAAAAATCTAAAATTAATACATTTAAAACCTGAATATAAAAGCTTTAAATCTGGAATTTTATATTAATTTGAAACTAAAAAAATTGGGAAATTCAAACTCCAAGATTTTTGAATATAAACTTTTCAAGTGAATGACCTTAGTTTTCTTAAACCCTTAAAAACTAAACAGTTCTAGAGTTTAATTAAACAAGTTTGAAAGATAATATATGTATATTATTTATTTTAAACTGACATTCAAAGTAATATGATATGTAAAAAACTCTGACTATCATTTTCGCAGATTAAAATTGAAGGACCTTTGATGCTCTAAACTTTAATTATTCTAAAAAATGCTTAAAATTATTATTTTTAATTTAAAACTTTGAAAATAAATTAATTTAACTTGCAACATTAGAAATCGAACAATACTAAACTTTATTTATAAATGAAAACTTTCTTTAATTAGGATCATTAGACTGAAAAAATGTATAATTGAACGATTAGGTATTTTCAAGTTACGTGTACAACTTAATATTTAGGTAAATTTTGTAAAATTTGAGACTAATGTATTTATACTGAAAAACTATTGTCACATTGACATGAATGACTTTTAATTTTATCATTTTTTATGTTTGTTACAGATATTGCAACTGCAAATGAATGACTACAGATACCACTATATGTTCACAACATTTGTGAGTACAAATAATTTTTAATTAATTCGCTCCTCTGGCCCGGTCCAACCCTTTCATCCACTCCTCACACACTACATTCTCCCCTATAATCTTTACGACATCCTCTTTCCAGCTTCGTTTATCTTCCATTGTCTCCTACAACCTTTCATTAATCTTCTTCCTAATCTTCCTAATCTAAACCTTGCTATCCTGGTCGACGTTCTATCTTCTAATCCCTTACTAAATGCCTTGGCACTCCTTTCGTGTTAATAATCTTATACTTTTTATTATATTTTCATTCCACAATCTTCACCATCTTTATATTAATTATTTTTCTCTGACTCTTTTCTCCAATCCTTGACAGTTTACTCCAGTATCCTTTCTTTCTTTATTTCCTTTTCCAAAGCTCATTCTCTTTGTCTTTTCTACGTTGAATTTAAAATATCCCTTCTTTATGTTATACCAGCAAAATTATATTGTCAGCGTATGTCTGTGAATATATATTTTCTATTCGTCTTCTTACTCCACCCCATCCTCTCCTCTTAATTTCTTCTCCCAAGTCTCAGACTAACATTCTCTTTATCAAACACTCTTGCATTCCCTTCTTAACCATTACGTTTTCTACCTTAACTGGGTCCAATGAGTTAAAGCTAACTTCAGTTCAACGTACATTTCTATCGTTTCCTTTACTTCCCATTCAATTTTTTTTATTTACCAGATAATTTAGAATATATATGTTCTTTATTATCCCATTCCTTTCATCAACCATGTATGATTTAATTTTCTTTCCTTAACTTTTTTCTTTAAACTTTCCGTTAAAACAGCGCACTATCCTATCCTATAATCTTGAATCTCCTCCACTTTGCGTTTCTTCACTATGGGTGTCACTACACCTTCTTTCCATAATCCCTTAGTTCTCTTCCCCCATATTTTCAGACTTCATTTGTAATCTCATCTATACCAGATGCCGTTAAATCTTTCATTATTACTAATACCTTGAATTAGTCTGGTCTTGTTATGTTCTCTTTGTCATCTACCAAATTTTCTTTCTTTTCTAACTATCATCTCTACCCCTTTCGAGCAAACCATTTCAATATTTTTCTTCATTATACCATCTCAATATCCTGGGTTTCCTTCTTTTTCTTTCTCCACTTACTATCTTCCAAAATTCTTCCATCCTAGCCTTTTCTGCCTCTTCTTCAAAACTTTTAATTTCCTCCTCTGTTTGTTGTTTGATCACAGAATTCAGTACACCTTCTTTTTTCTCCTATATTTTTCTTCAATATACTTTTGCTTCTTCTTTATTATAGTATAATGCTACTTTCTAAGAATGGCTTATTTAATTCAATCGTTTTTCCTCTATACTACAAGTCGGCGGATATAATAATCCAAATTCAATCTCGAAATGCATGGCAGAGGTTTCTCAAATGATTGCATTTGCAGGCTGACAGAGATACCGCTTGATATTTGCTTAAGAACCTAATTTGCACAGAAGGAAGCAAACAGGATGACTCTTAGACGCATGTATCTAGTAGAAATCTCTACCACTATCGTTAAACAACGTCAGCTTAATTCCCTATAGAGGTTATTTCCAAGATAGTTGCTATTCTTAACTAATTTGCTCAAATTGCTTTTTGCTGATTTGAACAATTAGCATTGATCACCTTTCCATCAGAACTGTAATTCAAAAAATGCAAATTCGCCTTTGTGCAAATCAAAAACCTAAATTTATGTTATACAAATTCCAAACTTCGAAGAGAAAACTTTTTGAAATCGAAATTTTAAAATTATTTTTCTTTAGTATTTTATTAAATAATTTAAAAACATTTAATAGAGAGATATTATTTCAAAGAAAGGTGTGCAATAAATGCAACAGAGATATCAAAATGTAATAATAGAAATAACAGACTGTGACTTTTTTTAAATTAAAAACTTTTTAAACAAACCAGTTTTCAAACATTAATCTTTAAATTGAGTAAAAATGCCAATCAGTTGAAATCGCAGAAATCCAGGAAGTACAATTTTTGGTAAAAAACGAAATTTCTTCCGAAAAAAGGTGATTTCTTTTATTATTAAAAGCTATTTATATCATTTGAGTATCTCCTGCATATTGAACTAAAGCGCCTTCTAACAGAAGAGCTTTTATTAAGCAAATTTTTAAGTAATTTTTCAGATAAATTGTTCTTTAACTAGTAAAAAAATCTGTTGAACACATAATTTTGAATGTTTTAAAGGTATTTTTATCAGTAGATAAATTTGTATTCCTTATTCTCGTCAATTTTTCTCTAGTTTATTTTTTTCATCACAAGAACCTACGTTATTAAAAGTATTTTTCTAAATGTGTAAGAAATAACTGAATTAAAAAACACAAAAATTAATGTTTAAAAAATAGAAACGCTTCCTTTTGTTGTTTCCTAGAGCGTTCAAATTTCTTTCTAATGCCATGTACAAATTATCTCATAATTATATTCTTTTGCATATTATTTTCCATTTACATCATTTTTCTCCTAAAACTACAATATATTATTCTGTGGCATGCCTTTTTAAATATTTTATTAAAAAGTTTGAAAGCACTAAAAATGAATCAAACTTTCGATTTATTTATCGCAGGTTTCACAGCCTTTCTCATACTCCCCTCTTTTTACCTTCAATGGAAGCATGTGACAGCCTGCAAAGCGACCAATTATTATTATTATTAGTTATTATTATTCAAGCATTTATTTAAAAATGTCCAATTTCTTAAATGTTCAGAATTTCAATTTGGAAAATTAAACTGTTCTGTTAAAAATTCGTAATTATTTTTAAAGAATTTAACTGTTGAATTTTTCTTGCACATTTGTATTTTTTGGTTGAAAATGAAAATAATTAGTTAAAAGTTTAAATGCAGGGTTGAAAATTCATTTTTTTTGTTACGGCTTAAAAATGCGACTTTTGTTGATTCAATTCAACTATTTTTCTGTGTTTGAAATTCAAATATTTTTTGTCTAAACCAACAACTGTTGTATTTTTTTGCTTAGAATTCATTTTTGTCGTTAAAACTTTTATTATTTGGATGAAAAAATCTTTATTTTGCAGAAAATTCTATAATTTTGTTACCATGTTATTCTTTTTGGTCACAAATTCAACTGTTTTATGTGAAATTAAACTTCTTGGTTGACATTCATTCTTTTTCGCAGAAGAAAAATCTTTGCTTGTTGAAGATTAAAATTTTTGGTTGAAAATTTACTTATTTTTTGTAAAATTTTGTTGTTTTTTTGTTCTTTAAAAATGAAATTTTCATTGAAAGTTTACGTTTTCAGTTTGAAAATTAAACTTTCTAGTAGAAAATTTATTTTTTTGTCTTTAAATTTAAAATTCTTGAAAATTACGCATTTTCGTTGTCAGTTTTTTCCTTTGGAATGAAAAGTCTTTCTTTTCAGGGTGTTTTATTTTTTGGTTGAATTCCACTATTTTTGAATTAAAATATTTCAAAAATTTGGTTTGGACATGAGCTATTACATTTTTTGTTGAGAATTCAAGTTGTTATAATTCAATTCGACTATTTTTTATTCAAAATTAAAATATTTTTTCTTTAAATATTACCTTTTACATTTTTCAATGGGATCTTCTCTGGGTAAAAATTTAACTGGATTTGCAAAAGTAGAATTTCTTGGTCAAAAATTCATGTTTTGTTTATTGAAGATTCTCATTATTTTAGATAAAAAATAAAACTATTTCGCTAAAAATTTAATTAGTTTTTTCTAAACTCAAATATGTATTTTACTGAAAAATGATCTTTTTTGGATAAAAATTTAACTGTTTCGTTGAAAGTTCGTCTATTCAAATATAACATTTGTACTTTAAGCTTCAAAATTTCACTGCTTTCTGAAAAGTTCGTCGTCTTGGTTACGAAAATTCGACTATTTGGTTCAAAATGCAACTGTTTTTTGTCTAAGTATAATCTTTTTTGTTTAATAATTCAATCATCTGCAAAATCATCTTTCTAGGTTAAAGACTAAAATATTTTTGTTAAAAATTCAACTATTGTATTAGAAATTCGTCCCTTTAGCTTGAAAATTTGACCATTTGGTTGTGAATGTAACTTAGTCTCAAATTACTTTTGCTGTTTGTTGAAAGTTTAATTATTTCTTTGAAAAATAATCTTTCTTGCTTGAAAATTACACTATTTTTTAAAAAATCATTAATTTTTTTAGAAAATTAATCTTCTTCTATTGAAAATTCAACTATTTCTTGGGAAATGCAACATATTTCGACTAAAAATATGAAGCGTTTCATATTGAATTCAATATATTGCCTTTCCATTAATTTTTTAAAAGAATTTGTTCACCTATGTTACCATTATTCTCATAGAAAAATCACCGTATTACCCCTGACTTAAAGCATTTTGGATTTTTGAGTCTATGAAATTATTATATTTTTGTTAGTTTTTTCTGTTTTATTTTAAATGCTTATCAAACGAAATCGAACAACAAATTTTGAATCATATAGATAGGCTCCTGATGGTCACTCTTAGGGGCTCGAGCTTTGTGCGAAAAACTTTGAAAAATAGCATGACTTAGTTTTTGAACGGCCCATTTGTGATAATAAAATTTCAATATATTATATTTAGACAACTCACCTTGCTTTAAAATACATATAACGAAATGAATAGTAATAAAATGAAAATTTTTCTATATAATTTTGCTTGCAGGATATAGAAACGTTTGATTTAGAAGACTTCAAGTACAATAGTGTGAACATGACTGCCTTTCGATTGGTTGATCTTGAAGAACCGAAAGTCGTCGAAATTCTACGCCAAATGGAACGTTTTCAACCCATTGGTCACGCCATTCTCAACAGAACTGGAGTTATCCAGGTAAGTAGAAAATTTTTAAGTTCTTCGCAAACTTTAAATGGGGATTCGATGTATCTACTTCAAACATTTACTGGCATATTTCTATCTTTTCTGTAATCCATTTCAACGAAAGCCACAGTTGAAAGGACGGCTTAAAGAATGAAAATCGCATTCAGGAAAATGCACCTTTTTACCAATGAATTTTCTACATTTTCCTGTAAGGAATAAAAATCAGAATTGAAAATTTTGTGCTCGATTTCAAAACATTTGTTACTAGAATTCTGCATATAGATTTCCATTAACCGCTATTCAATCAAAGCTGAGTTATGATCTATTGAAACATTTCAGGTTATTTGATTCCTCTGTTTGGACGGAATATGTTACAATGAATTACAATCAATTTTCTTTTATTCTGAATTCTCATTGTTTTGATCGATGTATGCAAAAGGTTTTTTTCTATTTCACTTCAAGCATAACATCACCTATTCCGGGTTGCTAGAGGTCAGGTGATTCCAGAAAGTCAGGAAAAGCCAGAGAATTTAAAACTGGTCAAGGAAAGACAGCGAATTTTTAATAAACTGAAATTAAAAGTAGTTTTATTTTGTTGAAAATTCAACAATTTTGATTATTTTTTAATTTCTTTTTTGGTTGAAAATAATTTTTTATCACACATGAATTCATGAATAAAACTTTTTCTAAATAAATAAAATATATTAAATTTAAAAATAATAGCATCTGACGCTAATATAAAAGCGTTGGGAAAAACAATCATTCATTACTACATGTGCTTCACGATTTTATATTACTGTCAGTTGTTATTATTTTTAGATTTAATACATTTTATTCATTTAGAAAAAGTTTTTTTCATGAGTTTATGTGTGATGAAAGACTATTTTTTACTTTTTATTACATTTTAAATGCGGTAAGCATGAAATAAAAGCGTGTTTTTCTTTAAATTTAAATTTATTTTATTTTCTAATATTTATTTTTGAATAACTTTTCATTTCAAGCAAGAGCAAAATGTATAACACGTATGTATTCTATTTAACACTATTAATTTGAATATATACGTGCCATAAATTTTTCTTTTTCCTGAAATCAAAATTTATACTATTTGTATCCATTCTTGTGTATTTAAAAATCATTATTTATTTAAATTTTAAATTTTATTTTTAAACCAATACGTGCCATAAATTTAAAAAAACAAATTTGTTAAAAAAATTTTTAATCAAAAATTTTTTTTAAATTTAAATTTGTTTAAAGTTGAAAAAATAAAAAATTAAAAAATTAGACAAAAATTTATTTTTTATTTTTTGCAAATTAGTGTATGGTCATAGAAGACGCGCCGATTATCAAAAATAAATTTTGTAGCTTATCGATGAGTGCCTTAATTTTTTATCAGCAGATTTGATTGATGACCGACATGAACGAAGGCCAAGTTAAATAAAAGCGTTTAAAAAATAAAACTATTTTATTTAAAAAAAATCATTTTTAGGTTGAAGATCCAATGATTTTGTTAAAAAAATTATCTTTCTGGTCGAAAATTCTACTGTTTTGTTGAACGTTCATCTCTTTATTTCAAAAATTTGTCTTTATGGTTAGTAAATTCTTCCTTTTTTATTTAAAAATTCATCTTTCAGTAGAAAAGTAATACTTCTTTGTTGGAATTTCATATTTTATTGTCTAGAGTTAATTAGTTTTACCTAAAATGGCTTCTTTTACATTTTTGTTGCTAAAAATCGTCTCTTTCAATTTAACATTCTACTAATTATTAAAATTTTAATTATTTTATTGAAAAATCTACTATTGTATTGAAAAGTCGTTCTTTTTGGTAAAAAGTTCTCTTTTTACGATAAAAATTAATCGATTGTAGTAAAAATTGCATTTCTTTTGTTTAAAAAAGACAACAGTTTGGTTGTTGATCTAGTCAAAGTTTTTTTAACATTCATTATTTAGTTAATGATACATTATTTTACTTAAAAAACAACGGACGAGCAGCAGTGTGCTCATACGGCATAAGTGAACTTTTGTTCGAGTTTTGATATCAAAGAGGATATCAAAGAGGACTCTTCTGAGGAATTGCAAATCATTGCACAAAAGAAATACGCAAATACACAAAGGAAAAATTGAAAATATAAACATGAAGTACAAAATTTATTTTATTTCGTAGAAAATTTATTTTTTTACTGTAAATGTACCTGTTATATGTAAAAGCTAAACTATCTTCTTAAGAATTCGTATTTTTTTTGTAGATAAATAATGTTATTGGTTTAAACTTGATCTTTTTAAATACTCTATTTCTGGATTTTTAATCAAAATTTTTCATTTTTCTCAAAGATTTATTTCTTTTACTGCAAATTTTACTAATTTATTTTTTGGAAAGAATCATCTTCTTTGATAGAATCTTAATCTTTTTAGTTAAAACATCATCTATTTGTTTTAGAATTTCATTAAAAATTCATTTTATTTGCTGCAAAAATTAATTTACCTCTGATAATTTAACTATTGTATTGTTTGTTAAACATTAGTTTAGCAAGAGAACAAGAGCAGGCAATTTTATGGAGACCTAACACAACTTGTAGGTCTTGTAAAACTGAGAAAAATCGTATGGGAGAGATTTCCCATACACCCTAAAAATCTCATTTTACGGCTACAACACCGTCTATTGGTAGGTTCATGTGAATGATCACCCATACCTTCACTAATTTTTATTCGATTTACAATTTTTGCTCACTTTAAAACGGAAAGATCAGATCTTCCGAGTGTGGGGCTTTCATTTTTTAAAATGAAAACTGATGAAACTGCAGTTGAAAGTATTTGAATTTTTTGAATGAAATTGGATAAACGATTTGCGTGAATTTAAAGATTTCAAGCCCTGAGAACCTGCTTGGGCTAAAAGTTCTAGGAATTGGTGAATTGGATTCGTTTCTATGGCTGGCCGACGCAGTTTCTCAGGGCCTAAAATTCTAAACTTCACACAACTTTGTCAATTTCCATCCAATTTCATTCAAAAAGCTCATTTGACGTCAATGATGGAAAAATAACTGCAGTCTCGTCAGTTTTCATTTACACTAAATGAAAAGTACACAGTCGTACAGGTCTTCTTTTTTCCTTTTTAACTAAAGAAATTATAAACCGGATAGAAGATAGTGGAAATTTCTCTCATAACATTTTTCTTAGTTTTACTAAACATATAACTTGTGCTAGGTCTCCATAAAAGTACGTACAGTTTTTTCTTTATCACACAGTGATCAGCCAAAGGAATTAATATTTAATACAAAATACAATAGCTAAATTTTTATTCGTAAATTAAATATTACGACAGATAAAATTGATTTATAATATTCTCAAAGAAATAGAAGAATTTTCAACTAAAAAAAATAAATTTCTATCAAAGAAGATGTATCTTGCCATTTTTACCAAAATAGTTGAGCCTTTAACTCAGTATATTGATTTTATACCATGAAAGACAAATTTTTGAAAATACATGAATTTTCATCTAATAATGATTATAATTATGGTAGAAACTTCTTATTTTCGGGTTAAAAACTCAACTATTTTGCAGGAAATTCATCTTTTTGGGCGTGGAAATATCAACTATTACACTTTTAGTTGGGAATGCATTTTCATTTATCTGAAATTCATCACTTTGGTTCAAAATGTGACTATTATGTTTAAATTTTCTTTTTTCCTTAGTTAAAAATCAATTTTTTTAAATAAAAATTCAATTCTTTCATTTTTGATTCATAGTTTACGTATGTCTTAAGTAATTTGTGATGGGGACCTTATCAACTTCCTTATGAGTGTTGTCACTTTACGTTTTTAAGATAAATTTAGAAACAAACATTTTTTTGCACTATCATTATTCATATCTTGGCTATAAAGTTGCTGTTACACCTAAAAAAATTACGATCAGGGGAAATTAGAATTCATCCAGGGAAAATCAGTAAATTTTGAAGTTGGAAATTGTAGCTACCCCGCATATGACATAAGGCATTAATTAATTAAATTCAAAGGTCTGCTATGTCCTAAGAGATGCTTATCACAAACCAAATTACGTAGATCGTTTTGGACTATTACTGAATTAATTTCCCTTCGAATTCGAGTCAAAATCAATAGAATGCGATAACAATTGGGTTCAGAGGACAGTCTCGTAGAAGTGGATTATAATCTGTAAGGACTTGGTTTAGCGAAAATCGATTGAAGTAGACTATTCTCTGAATTATCGGTAATTGATTTAGTTTTAAGTCTAAAAATAATTTCTTCGCAAACCAAATAGGCAATTAAGATGTTTCAAATTCCAATTCGGTTCAAACAAAAAAGATGTGCAAGACTGAATTCATTTTAAATCGGCCAGACTGTACAAGTGTGCATGCTAAAGTCACAAAATCATTTCGGGACCAAATATGTCGTTTTTGAGGGATTTTAGACCAACCCAATTTCAAAACTTAGACGACAATTTTTTTTGACTAACTTATGTGTATTAGAACTTTTGTTGATAGTGACGTAGTTTATAACAAATTTGTTAAATTTTTGTTTAAAGAGGTGCAGTATCTTAAGCAATATTTATATTTCACATTTTCTTTTTGGTTCTGATAGATCCTTTTGTTCGGTTTTAAAATTCGGCAGAAAATTTAGAAAAAACATAAACGGAGAAAATGGCATCCGTTTTTTAAAAATTTTTTAATCAATTTTGTTAAAAAGGCCGTCGTTTTATTTATTTTTTTTAAGTTATTACATGATGCATTTATCCCAAAAGAATTTATCTTGTGTCAGCATCTTGAGGATAAAAAAATTCGATTTATTTTGATAAAATATTAAATTTGTATTTTTGGGCAATAACGAGACAAAAATGTATGATGATTAGAACTGAAAATACTGGTCATCTAAAATCCATTGAAAAACAATTTTCCTGCGTTCACTTCAGGTGATCGAATTATTTTGCTCAAAAGCCTCATTCGGAAATAGCATAATATTTTATCATTTAATTAAATTATTAATTAATTTTTGACAATACAAATCTGTTATATGTCAACAAGGGTTAAAAACGAGCTTTAATCACCCCAGTATAGTTAGATGAAAAGCGGGAGAAAGCCCTGATGGATACCACACCCTGAACTATTCGCTATTAGTAGTTGACCCCACACCTCTTGATATAGCCTAGTATATTAATCACTGGTTGGATTATAATTTTTTCATGTTCCAGAAAATAAACCCCAAAGGGTTTGCAGCCTGAGCCTAGCTATTGCCGGACACTGGAATATGACATGCAGGGAACTTTCATCATACCTGCCTCCTTTTCTGCACTCTGACGTATTCTTATACACCATTTAGTGCATATGATAGTTTTAGTGGTTGTGTCCTGTAAGCATTTGCCCCACTGTATTTAGTTCTTTTTGGGGTAAACCCAGGATATCTCTGGTTCTGACCATCCTGTGAGTATAGTCCAGGATAGGGTTCTCCTATCGGTAACCCTAGATTTGTTTCTAGCATTATCTGTCCTTTGTTCGGCTCCAGCTTTTGGTGACACTCCCGATGCAGCAAGACTCTAGTCCCAATACCGGTACCGGTCCTATGTATTGACTTGCTGCTCCGCATTTCGCAAACTGGTCCGCCGTATCATTGCCTTATATCCCTGTGTGGCCAGAGACCCATTTGCGAGCTACTTTGTTCTTTTGTACAAGCTAGTTTAAGGCAATTTCGAATTTTTAAACCAGTTCTGATGTTTTGGCCGTCTTATAGATGTCCTCGCCGGAAGGCCCGATTATATTATAGGAGTCCAAAAGTGTATGCCTGGGGTTTCTAACTTTTGAAACCGCCTTTTTTTCCTAGGGTTAACCTGAAGAAGAGATATTTTTGGTCCGAGAGACACTCCTCATCGGAGACTCTACAGCTCACTGCCTTGCTCCTCAGTACATACGAGCATAGAATCAAATCGAGAACCTCCAGATCAGTTACCGCTAGGTATTTAATTAAATCTCTTCCTTTGTGATTGAGTTTTGTACTCTTACACACCGTATGCTGGGAGTTTGTATCACAGCCCAATAGCAGAGGAATCCTGTCCTCTTGGCAATGCTTTATTATAGCCTTCATATCTCTGAGAGAAGAGGTTTTCTCAGCATCAGCCGGGAAATAAACGAAGGTGATAAACACTTCTAGCCTTTCTCCGCGCCTGCCCCTGAGTCTCACGTTAATAACGGTAAGATCCTAGTTGCAGAGCTTAAGCAAGATTGCATACATACCCTTGATAGACATTGAGGCATCTATCCATGACCTTGATGTTTTTTCGTGTGGCCCCTTATATACAGAGCCACACCCTGCCAAGCCACTAATTCTTTCTCTGTATAACACTTGTTCTTGGATTAGGGCAATCCCTGTTTACACTGCAGACATACGCCTGGTTAGTACTCTCAAAGCACCTTTGTCTATTTCTTCTCCTGCCTAAAGGCCAAGCAGGAGAAATCACCCTAGATGCTGCTACGATATTGAAGGTTCCTTGTGAGAAGCCTTAGTTGATTTTCGAGAGCCGCACTGCGCAAGCTCTTGATTTCTGTGCACGACCAAGGTAGACGGTCCTTGAGGAGTGCTCCACTCTTAGGGGTGGGTTAGAGGAGGTCTTCGAATAGAAACTTATATTATTTTTTTTATTTACGGTTTTGCAGATTTTGACTGCAAGAGTAAATAAGAAAATAAAGAACATCCCCTGCTGAGCTCTACTTCCCGGGGGTGGGTTCATATACTATGGGATTCGACCTAGTGTCTTAAAGCCTCCATTAAGACACCTTCTTTGTGACCCCGAGGTGTCCGCCTCGACTAAGGGTGACATTCCGGTGTGCTTAAGAAAACGTCAACCCTGGTGCCATTCAGCTCTTGACAGATGAATCACAGCATGCCTTGGGAACATGAGAACTCGCGCCCTCGATATTTCAAGGGGCTATCTAATTAGCTCCTGGAAGTATCTCTTCTTAGTTAAGGTCCTGCTAACTAGAATCTATCTATTCCCCAGGGCAGTCACTTCTCACGATTTAGTCCCTCTGGTTCATCATCTCCAGGTATCTAGTCCGATTAAACCCTTAAGGCGCTTTCTAGGATGTTAATTTGAAGTCAATTCATTGCAAATGACAACTTTTCTCCTACACTTATGATTTATTTGAATTATTATCTTAACCACATAATCTAAAGGGCTACATACAGTTTCTTTCAGAGAGGTTTTCCGAATAATTCTCTTGTTGTAGTTTTTCTTAATTAATTTAAAATATGATGCATTTTATGCGCCTGCGAAGGAGTAGACCGTCACGGTAAGTGAACCCATGGTAACCTGATGGCGCCAATATTCGATTCCCCATGGGTACAACCACGGTGGCACTTTGCCCCTTCCCAGGCTCATAAAATGTATCATATTTTTAGTTATTTAAGAAAAAACAGCATTACCATGTTTCGAAATACCCCTCTGTGAGGAATTCTATTTAGCCCTTTAGATTATGTGGGTTAAGTATGTCGTCGAACAATTCATAATTGTAGGAGAAAGTTTGTTATTTGCAATACATGGTCTAAAATGCAAGTCCTCTGAAGCGCCTTAAGCCGTCCCACGACCTGAAAAGTCACGCAATCCCTATGAAGATTTTATCATCCCAGTGTCAACGCAAAATTATTATTATGTTCACTTCAGGTTATCAAAGTATGTTATGAAAAGCCTAAATAGGAAATAACGTAATATTCTATTATTTAATTTAATTATTTAAGTAATTTGAGATAATACGAATCTGTTTCAGGTCAATAAGTGTTACAAACGAGCTTTAATCACCCAAGTATAGTTAGTTGAAAAGCGAGAGAAAGCCCCGATGGATGCCCTCTGGCGCTTATGCTATAAAGCCTATTGTACCACACCCTGAACTATTCGCTCTCAGTAGTTGACCCCACACAGATGCTACAGACGAGCTTTACTTATCCAAGCGTTAACTATGAATTATTACTGAAGAAAAGTTATTTTTCGATAGTTTCACTTTTTATAATTTAAAACATTGGAAATGTAAATCTTTAAAGAGGGGAGACGTTTTACACTTTAAACGTTTTTAACCGTTTTACATAAGTGACTCAATCGCCTCCTATTGAAATTCCCTGCATTCTGCAAGACTTTTTTCAACATCTCTGACTTTTCAATGACTTTCTCTGACCAATAAAGTTCCTCGAGTTTTGTCTCACTATTTTGATAATTTCGAACATTTTTTTTAAATAAGCGGCGGATTTTAAAAGTGAGACCAACATTACCAGAATCTGGAAAGAAATATCAAAAATCTAAACTTAATTAAAAGTTGATAGAGATTCAAATAACAAAATTATTATTTTGTTGAAAAACAAAGCACAAAATTCAAATACGTATGACTCCGTAGATTTTTTTTTGCAAATTATAAAAATAGCTGTCACCTAATTTTAACTTTTCAGAAAATATTTCGTCCCCGATGGATTCTGCAACTTCAAGTGTAAAATCTATGTGATTTGAAATTTAAAAAAATAATTTTTTTTTTTTGCAAAATAACATTTTTTATTATGAATTTGTCAATTGCAATTAAATAATGCAACACTCATTTTCCAGGCAGAACCAGCTCTTGTCTATGATAGTGTTCAAGTTTTCGCGCATGGACTGGCAGCACTGGATCGTAGTCACATTCTCAGGCCTGCTAATTTATCCTGTGAAAAAGAAGAACCATGGGATGATGGCTTGTCGCTCTACAATTATATAAACGCCGTAAGTAATATCATAAATATCATTTTTACATAGGTCTCTTCTCTCATCTTTCTCACTATATAGTAATTTATTTCTATAAAAACATTTTATTGATTGATAATTTAAATATGTACGAATTTTTTTAATGTGACGATATAGAACACATCTATGGTGAAATTGAAAGCCCCATACAAGATGTCAAAGGGGATGAAAATTATATACTAACAGGAGATCGAAACCTAAGTTTCGATCGCAAAGGAGGAGGGCCGATTAGAGGAAATTATAGCTTAGGTAAACCTCATAAGCAAGAGGAGAAATTAGTTTAAAGATGCATTAAACATAATCTATTTATTACAAACACTCTGTTTAGAAATTGTATCATTGAAAAGTACATTATTAAACCAATT
Source organism: Druon quercuslanigerum (assembly GCA_010014905.2). Taxonomy (NCBI): domain Eukaryota; kingdom Metazoa; phylum Arthropoda; class Insecta; order Hymenoptera; family Cynipidae; genus Druon; species Druon quercuslanigerum. Next base: position 22,668 of record JAAAKG020106451.1, on the reverse strand, counting down.
TTCAAACATTAGGTTTGAAAAGTTATGAAAAAATTATTATATCATAATCATGATGAACCAAGATCAAATTTAGAACTTAATTTTGTGCGTTAGATTAAAACGATTCAATTTTCAAAATTAAGATCTAGAATTTGAACATTAATCATATTAAACAACTTAGTTTTCAGATCCTACTTTAAAAATGCTTCAGTTTTTAAGCGAGTTTCGGAATTGTTCAATTTCACAGGCCACAAAAATTGTCTGTTTGGTAGACCAGAGCAGTGTATTACTATATGCATTTTGACCCGCTGAATTCAAATCCGAAATCAGAATGCCGAAGTTAGCTCTTTTTCTCTTCATTTACTCAAAAACACTTTTCCCGCATACGAGGTTTGATAAAAAAAACGAGACTTTTCAAATTTCCCGGGCTGTATTCGTTTGTTTGGCAAATTTTTTTTTGTTATGTTGCTACACTTGTCTGGATATTGTACGTGCATTGGTAGCCATATATCATGTTTACTCTGTCATCATCTGGCAGTGATGTTATACATGTTTTAATGTGCTTAGCGATTTCTCACTTTTGGAAAAAATGAGACAGAGAATTTGCATCAAGTTTCGTTACAAAAATGCAATAAAGTGCAGTAATGTTTTTGAAATTTTTAAAGTTGCTTTTGTTGACGCGCCAATGAGCCGAGGAGTTTTCGAGTAGTATAACCGTTTCAAAAATGGACGGGATGACGTTGAAATGACAAGCGCCCTGGGTGTCTTCGCACATCGGTAGCGGACGATACCGTCGACAAAGTGGAAAAAATGATTATGAGCGATCGTCGAATTACTATTAGAGAGCTTGCTGAGGATGTCGGTATATCATACTACTCATGTCAAATAACGATCTAGTGCATTATGAGTTTTTACGCAAAGGTCAAACGGTCAATAAAGAATATTACGTTGGAGTTTTACGTCATTTGCGCGAAGCAATTCGAAGAAACAACCAATTTTGTGACAAAATCAGTCATGGGGACTGCACCACGATAATGCAACCTGCTCATGCCTCAATGCTTGTTCGTATGTTTTTGGCCTCACACAATACCGTATTAATGTCACAACCACCGTATTTACTGGACATGGCCCCCTGTGACTTTTTCCTATTCCCAAAGATGAAGAAATCCATGAAAGGAAGTTTTGACGACATCGATGAGATAAAAGCAGAATCGCTGAAGCAGCTGAATGCCATATCGAAAAGTGAATTTCAAAAGTATTTTGAAGATTTTAAAACGCGCTGGCATAAGTGCATTATATCCGAGGGGTACTACTTTGAAGGGGACAAAATTGATGTTCACGAATAAATTTTTTTTCATGCCTAAACTTAGCTATTATTTTATGCCTAAATTAAAAATTGCTTAACTTCGCGAAATCCTTTTTTGTACTTTTTTGCGTTTAAGAAGGCAACAAGAAATGCAACTTAGAAATGGCGACTTCAGATTCGGGTTCAGAAACCTGAAATACGTAAGAATTGACTAATAGTCTGGCCTGTTTGAACTCTTACTTTTTTGTGGGGCTGTCTTTTTGAAGCTTAAAATTAGATTTCTTTAATTACAAAATTTTATTATTGGAAAGCCTAAATTTTTAACTTTCAAGAAAATTAATAAACTTCACACGTCAAAATTCTAAACGGTAAAAATTACCCGGTTGAGGTAAATTAATTTGATTTTTTTTCATAGGGTATTTTCCAGTATTTTTACTGCATGAAAAAATATTAGTTTTTTTTTAATATCTTTATTCTAAAAAAATTAAAAATTCATTATTTATCCCTAAAAAAGCGCGACTTCGAATATTGCAGAAAAATTTGCAATCAATAGCTTTAATAATTTAACTATTTTGAATTTTTTTCAACTTCCGAATCATCAATTATAGTTTCAAATTCTAATATTAAACATGTCACGACAATTTCACTATTAAATCTTTTGAAATCACAAATTTTTATATTGTAAGATTTTACAATCAGTTCTTCAATAATTAATTTAAGATTTAAGTATTCTTTTTTGTTTGGTTTTAATTTTAAATGTAAAAATTCATCTAGTTTTTGTAAATCGCCGCAATCGTAGAATATTCGGAATAATGAAAAATTAAGAAAATAATTTTTCCATTTTAAGCCTTAAGGATGAGAAGATTTTTGAACTATAATTTTAAAATGGAATCTTTACTTTCATTATTTTTTTAATTTATAATGAATAATTCAAAAATGTTAAATTGAATACTTTAAAATTAAAAACTAATCAATATATTGCAAAGTCAGAGCGTCTAAAATTATAGAATTTAGAATTGCTATTACGTAAATAAAAATATAATTTAATAAAAAAATTGATCAGAAATATTTTTTGAACACATAACATCGAAATAAATAAATTGACCATTCAAAGCAGGAAAAAAATTACTTATAAAACTCTGAGTAAGTTTTATAGTTCTAAAAGTTTTAATAGTGAAATTGTACTGTAATTTTTAAGATTTTAAGTTGAAACTGCAACATTGTAAAATTTAAAATTTAAATCTTCTATAAATTTATACATTTCGTAACAAGTATTTTTAAATGTAATATGTTGTAGCAAATAAACTTACTTTCAAGACCTCAAATATAAAACTGTTTTAGAATTCTAGAATTAAAAAATAAATTTAAATTGAGATTATAGAACTTCTAAATATTAAAAACATTTTATTAATAATTATTATATGTGTGATTTCAAAAAAGCTTCTTACTTTAATTTTTAGTAATTTTCCATTTATCCTTCTAATTAACAATTTTTTTCTTAAATTAGCCTACTAAAGTGCTTACATCAAAGCAAAATTGAGTAAAGTTTCCTTATATGAGACAACTTAATTCAAAAATAAGAAATAAAAAAGTACGCAATATTTTAATTATCTAATTATAGTCTAAAATCAATATTATGCCAAATAGCCGGTAACGATTCATAACACTTTATTATATTATAAAGTAAGAGGATGTTTCTAAATTCTGAAGTCGAAATGAAATAAATGGTGAAAATAGTCCTCTTTTCCCATAGTTTTAAATATTTGTATCTTTTCTACCTATACCCTTGGCAAACGCATTCCTTGATCTCTTAGTTTTCTATTTTCATACTTTATTTGGTTACTCTCAATTAAAAAATATATATTTTAGGCAGTTTGAAAATTTTTTCATTATTGAAATTAGCCACACCATGTAGTTGAGAACAGAGCTTGAGTGCCTTGGTTAATATTGTTTGAAGTTAATCAATTCCTTTTCCTAATGTCATTATAAATTAAAAATTAATGACATTTCTTATAAGAATACGTCACAAAATACAATTGACCGTTAAGAAGCACTTAATGAGAATTATAAAGCTTAGTAGTAAAATGACACGCGGAGGTGCAGAAAGACGATGAAAATAACATTGATAGATAATGTAAAGACGGAAAAAGACAAAGACAAATTATATAAACGCAGAGCACAGTAAAACATTGCCAGATTCAAAATTTGGCTCAGCGAAGAAAAGAATAATTAAAAATGGCTTAATTTCTGCCAAGAATAATTTTAAACAAATGCTACTTAAGAGTAATGACTTTATTGTATTCCAAAAATAACTAGCGTTCGTTATCTCAAGCAATTATTTCAAAAAGGCTAATTCAATAATTCCAAAAATAAAATTAGCCAATTAATGATTAAGGGTAAAAATAAGAAACTGTATTTAAAATAGATTCTGGTTTAGCCATTCAGAATAAAATATTCAGAAGGTCCTTACTATTCATTCAGGTTACAAGTGTCAGAAGTTTCTGTTTCTCGATTTTCTGCTTCCTTTCATTATTTTCTCTTGGAAATTTAAGCATAATTTCTGGTAAGATCAACCAGTATTTCTGGTGAGATTATACGGAACTTTTACTAGACAGTTTTCCAGTAGATAGCTTAAAAATAAAACACTCTGGTTAATATAACGTGAATATGTCATGCATATATCAATGAGTAGCGATAGAAACAAGATTCGACCCAAAAGAAATATTAGGTTGAGACATTCTATTTTTGGAAATGTTTCTTTTTGATTTTTTATAATATGCACTTAGATCACTTTGTCCTTTACATAATTTTCGAGCATACACTTCCATCCAAACATCTTTTCCAAATGAAAATTGGCGTGGAATTAAGTAAAAACAAATCTTTTACAAAGAAATGCTAACGAAATGCTCGAAATATTTTTAAATTAAGAATATCTTATGCTTCCTATTAGAATACACATTTTATGCATTCAAAGGCTAAAAAAGACTATTTTAATAAAAACTTATATTATTTTTCAAGAACTAGTTTCGTTTCCACTTCTGTTTTAAAAATTACAAAAGTATGTTAGCAAAACTTACATCTTATTCTTGCAAATCCAAAAAATTGCTTAGAATATAAGGAAATAAATGACTGATTTCAAAAGCATGTTTCAAACTTTTAATGATTTTTGTCCATTTTATCAATGGTCTCTTAAGAAATGAGAGAAAAGACCCTTTCTTTTATAATTTTTATTTTATTTTATAATATTCTTTTATTTCTTTTACACTAAGAAGAATTTTACAGATATCAAATCTGATTTTTATAAAAAAAGCCTACACTAATTGCGCAATATTATGAACTTTAATTAGAAACAGTTTAGACGGCCCTGCTTGTTTACGTTTCGATACATTCGATTTAGCAACAGGGCTACTTGCAAGCAGCCCCTGACACTGTAGGTAAACTGAGAGTCGGGTGCATTTAACTTCGAAAGGTTTTATTAAATGTTACATAATTCTTGTGATATTGGCAAGATTATGGAAAACTTAATATAACAGTAGTTAATTAAAAATAATTCTTTTGATTTGTTTCAAATTATATTATTATAAATTTAACGAATTATAGTGGTTTTAGCAGTTTAGTCATATAATATTAACATTTCTGACGAATGCAACATATTTCTAGTGAAATAAACAGAACTTTGGTTAATCAAAGAGATTAAGTTGAATTAACTTCTTAACAAAACTCTATTAAATGTGACAGAATTATTGTCAATATGGATAATTAAATACTAATGAATAAAATAATTATGAGTCAGACAAATGAGATTTCCTGCGAATTCTCTATCTGAGCTGTAGAAACCCTGATCAAGGATAAATATTAAACCTCTGTCAAAATTATTCGTATTTAATTAGCGCTATCTTCAGTCTGCTAAGGTTTAAGTTTCTGTTATATAGTATCTTTGTTTATATGATTTTAAAATTTAATGCTTTAATAATAATAATCAAGAGGAATGACGTTGCAAATCCCTATTTTAAAAATGTTTCCAATATCATTAGTTCGTTTTCATCAATATTTATGGCCAGCTAAAGGATAAATATCGTAATATGAATTAATTTTTAGCTGCAGATGGCTCAATGAAGAGATATTTTCATTTTAACCATTTGATATATACATCCTTCTTCCAATATTCACATATAGAGATTTTTTATTAATCAATGTAAACCTGGATTTTTATCAGGTCCGCAATATTCTATCAACACATTTTTTTAAAATTTTATAAAGTAATAAAGGTATTGAAACGGAAACTCAATTGTAAAATTATATCTTTTCCATACTAAATTACAAAAACACCGTTAACTAATTTTTAAATTAAATTTTAAATATTGATACTTTTACGATCGTATAATCTCTTCTTTTCATGCGTTATATCATTTATGACAAAATAATAACGATTTAAATTTTATTAAATAATTTGTTTCTCCCGCATCTGTAAAATGTCTACTTATACAGAATAAGATACTTATAACTAGCAATACAAAAAACCAAAAACCTATATCTACAGGCATTCGTCAACGTTTTTTTTAATAATTTTTTTTCAAGTTTTTGGGAAATTAAGAGCGATTTCCATGTATTTCAAGGGATTGTAAGAGATTTCGAAATATTCCCAAAGACATTTAGAGATTTTAAGGGATTTTAAGATATACCGAAGTATTTACACGAACTGTGCAGAATGGCAGCAAACAAAGCACACAAAAATAATAGTGCGATGTGCCTTGAACTAAACCACCAAACATATATATTTTTTTGGGTCGCTGAACCGATTAATCTTTCATTTAAGCTAAACTAGAAGCTTCTAGAACGTCAGTTTCATAACCTATATTGTTTTAAAACAATAGCTAAAAGGGCTAATTAAAAAAGAACCGGCATGATGCTTTGTCTGCCTGTGATAACCTATACGATTGTTAAAAATTGCAAATATTAAAGTTCGATAATTAACATTTATAATATGTGCAGTTTTGCATATAATTATTTAAAATTATCAATTTTTTGTCATTTTAATGAATATTGCACATGCGATTTACCCAAGAACGGTACTTTTGTTTTCAAAAACTCTCATACGTCAAAAGGTACAAATGTAAACGCGTTTTATGCAATGCCTCGGTTTATTTCAAATGCAGCTATATAATTTTTATTATTTACTATAGCGTATGGGCTAAATCTCTTTCCGGATAAGCGTCAGTCACTCGGTTTTAGCTTCGTAGTAGTACTATAGGAGATCTAGGAATTTATGTTAAAAAAGGTGAGAGAGTGACACAGGTGACTGATTAATTTCTCTAGAAATCACCCAAAGTGAAGAAATTCACAAAGTCATCATAAGTCATAGATCACACAAAAATACGCAATCTCGCTGATAGCCCCGTAGTAAGTTCCAGACTATTTACTATAATCAAATCAAATAGGTAAAGCTCTCTACGAGGACCCATTAGTATCCAAGATCATCATATTAGGCATCTCTCACTCCACTTACACTCTCTGCAAACATTTCTTATAAACTATTTTTCTCGACATTTATATATCCTGGTATAAAATTTTATCTTTCTTTAAGCCCATACGTCTTTTTATACAGACTCTTGTGTTTCAATGGCTATAGTCTTGTTCACACATTCCCACAATTTTTTTTCTCGGTCAGCTTCTGGGTACGCTACTATTCACTTTACTAACATACAGTTGTTTAATCAATCGAATTTCTTTCACACTTGTAAAAAATTATTCATATACACCACATGCACGGCAACCGCGTTAATTTTATTCCTATCCTTTTCATGGTATGTACAGTTCTCGCTACCGTACAGCAAAGTGGGTACAAGTATATATATATATTAGGGCCATGCAAAAATGTATAGCAAACTTCAAGTTTCCCATGTAAAATGCATAGGGAAATATCACTTTTTTGAGTTTTTGAAATAACTTTTTAGGGCATGGGAAAATCTGAAGGAAAAGTATAGAGGCTTGTAGACAATTATCTAATAAAGAATTTCATGTACCAGGCATATGGGGTTGATACCCTGAACACACCCTTACGAGTCCCAAAAAACTGCCCTTGAAACTAAAAATGTCAGTTGATCATGAAAGCGACCTTTTGAGCACTGAATTCTAGTCTTTTTTTAGTTTAAATTATTTATGTTGGTCTAAGGGATATTTATCAACACTGATTAAATAATCTTTAACTATTTAAACAAATGTAATTTGTTCAAACACATTTTTTTCATATATTTTTCCTCCGAAATAATTATTAATTGGGGGTTTTATGCAATATTTATTACAATTAGGTCATTATTGAAATTACTTAAACAAATAAAATTTTTTTATATAAAAAAATTTTTATTATAATTTGTAAATATTTCTTCAGTTTTATATTTATCCACATTGTTTTAATAAGTTTTTTTATTTAACTTAGTCAGAAAAATTTACAAATTTTGTGAAAAAAATATTGTCTGAGCAAATTTAAGGTAGGTGAAAATAAATACTAATTTATTGTTTATGCAATTGGGTTATATTTGAAATAAATTTATGTTATTACCAATAATAAACTGCCAGTTATATACAATAAAAAAACATTTTTAAACAAATTAAATATATTAATGCAATTGAGAAATCATTAACCCATATTGATAAATATTGCAATATACCAATAGTAATAATTTAATTTTTAAAAAATGCGAAAAAAATTATTTAAACAAATTCCATTTTCACAAATAATTGTACATTATTGAATCAATGTGAATAAATATTCCACTAGACCAATAGTAATAATTTTAAGCAAAGAAAGGACGAGAATACAGTGCTCAAAAGGACGATTTCATGAAGAAATGAAATTTTTCGTTAAATAATTATCTACAAGCTTAGCGTTCATTTTCTCATCGCGCGGGGTTCGTTACGCTCGCAGGTTTAAGCGCACCTGTAGGGCGCGTACCTATTAAATTTCGCGCTTCGCGCTTGGATATTTAGTCTTTGTATTTGGAATGCTTGAATAAAATTTTATTTCTGAGTATAATGAATAGCCGTACAAAGAATTTTTAAATACAAAATAAATGTTCCCAACATTTTTTAAAATGCTCTAATGTCTTTAATTTTTATCCAGAATTGATGGTTAATCCACCTTCTTTTAAAGGCTAAAAACAGTGTGCCAAAGATCGATTTGATCCGTCCATTTTTTAGAGTTATTCTTTTTAGGGACAACCGGATGGCCGGATAGAAAGACAAACGCTGTTGTAAAGACTTGATTTTCGGTTTCAAGGTGTCTCAAAACGTAAAGATCCATTAAAAAACTGTGTTGTAAGATTTGGGACAATTACAATACTTTCTCAATCGTAAATGATGACAATGTAAAAATTCAGAGACTTTGTTTTTTCAGATTTGGAATGAAATGGGGGGGGGGAGGGTCGGTACCTCCAAAAAAATAGTGTTTTTGAGCCAGCTTAATGCATATTGGTCATTTGATATCATATTTAACACTGGAATATAAAACCCCCTGAAATATTTTTGCTTTCGTATTTTAGATAAAAAAAAGAGACGTATTTTTTATTTCGACATGATATGCAAAATTTTCAGGTTGCAATTTTTTTACTATCTGAAGTAGAAAAAATTGAACATATTTTTAAATTTTCTAGTTTAAAAACGATTTCTTATAAATCAATTAAATTTGCAGGTACAATCAGCGATTATCTGCACTTTGAATAAAGCGATGAATGTAAAATTTTTTTGTTTTAATGATTTTTTTTAGAAATATGCAATTGCTTTAACTAAATGGCGTTAAAAATATTGGTTTCCAGCATTAAAATATTTGTGATAATTTTGTTATTATCTCATAAAAATCTCAGAATGGGTCGTTGGTTACTTTTTATTAGACAGCTAATTTGTTGCAGTCGGGTCATCTTCGAGCATGTGATTGCACGCCATCATGTGGGATGCGCGCCGCTGTGCCGAGATAGAAATAAAAATGATACTCTATAAATTTGATAACATTTGATGATAGCATGCGGACACAATATATAGGTAGATAGTGGCAAATAAAAGAAACATTTGTTTCCGTATAAATTTATCATTTATCAGCATCTTTAGGATAAAAAGTGGAAAATTGATATCCATGAATAATGCGCACATTTGGGAATTTCCTTCCCCCCATTTAAACTACTGTAATGTTCATTTTTAAGCACGTGTCGATTTTTTTTTTTTTTGAAAAAGCTAGCATCTGAGATTTCTGATACAAAGAGTAAGTCGTCACTTTCAGTTCATTGCTTTTCCCCGATTCAACAGAGCGAAATTTTTGTGCCTGAAATAGTTTAGCAGATTTCAAATTGGCCTCTCAAAAATTAAGCTGCAGCTTAATAATGAACTTTACTTTACGAAAATAGTCTGATATTAGAAAAACATCCATCTTGCACAGCTCACTCAAAGTTTTAATACTGAACTTATTTCCGTGCAACGTTGCACGAAAATGCCATTTTTCAGAACAATAAAAGTGCTGTTGATGGTGATAAATCGTTGAAAAGTGTTTTAGATTTTTAAATTGTTGAGGTGCTCCATCAGAAAAGTAAATTAATTCAAAAATATTTGTATGAGAACTGCATTAGAATTTATTGAATGATTCCAAACATAAATAAGTAGCTATGGAATCACGTTTTCTACTATCAGAAATGAAAACAAGAGTTTAATGTTTTTATTTTTTAATGTCATTGCAGTAAAAAAACAACTAGAAAAAGAGTTACTTGATTGTTTAGTCCATTGAAAGCTAGTAACAGCATTTTGTATTTCGCATGCTTAATTTTCCGCGAAATCACAACTCACAAGACATTTCTCGATCTGAAGATTATTTTTGGAATTTGTAACAATTTTCTTGCTGATTTACCATAAATGTGTGCGTAAGAGATTCTTAGAAACAACACGAAGAAATCGCGAGAAAGCCCGCAGACATGTGCTTGCAGAAACAATAGCTGTCTTATAAAAAGTAACCAACTGTCTACTCTGAAATTTTTGTGAGATATTCTCAGAACTATAACGAATAATTTGAGTATTAAAAATATAATTTTTATGATTTTAATATTCCGTAAACGCCATTTATGAAAAACAATTACATATTTCTTATATAAAAACAACGAATTATTTTTATATTCAGCGCTATATTTAAAGTGCAGGCAACCGTAGACTTTACCTGCAAAATTTAATTCTTTTATAAGAAATCGTGTTTGAACTCGATGTCAAAAATCTTTATTTTTTCCTACTCAAGATTCTTTCAAACTGCCAATCATCTTTCTATCCACCTTGATGCGCCTGGCTATCTCTCCATCTACAATGCCTTCGAACTTCAAACTTCCAAGATACACGTGATCAACTTGTTCTATCCTATGTTCGTCTAAGTCGGAACCAATATTGGATACTGTTTCTTGTCCCTTCCCTAATTCACAAATCACAAACACAAATCATAATTCACAAATCATCATAATCATGTTTCAAGTGTTGTTATCGTACATCGCAGTAGGTGCAATTACAGAATAACATATTGCAATTTTATAGTTATTTGCAACATTCTTACTTCTTGTACTGGCTTCTGTACGACTGATAATCTTCCCACCCTTGTTTATTCGGTTTTTTTTAGCAAAACCGCAGTATTGATAACCATATGCTTATCTCGCATCGGTAAATTTTAGCATAATATTCTGCAATGCTGGTTACATAGCGGAAAATCTACGTAGACCCCTGTGACGCCCTAGAACTGAGTGTTTGCAAATGGATTTATGGTGAAAGGACTACACGTAATTCACTCCCCATTGGCGTGTGCATGAGCTGATTCGGGATACAATGTAGAGTTAGTACCGACCCTGGGGTAATTAACGCACATATCTACCGGGACGAATCTATCGGAACTTTTCTGAACAGACGTCCTTTCATGACTGCATTCTTTGTCCAAAATAAACATCTATAATTCTCATCTAATTTAGAAACCAGAAAAGTAATTTCATGGAATTGACGAGACATTCAAAAAAAGGACGCAGAATGAAGATTGTTAAAGCGTTATTATACTTTTTTCGATTTCTAAAATTAGGTATGGGAAAGGTCCCCACAGGAAATCATTAAAATCTAAACTCGTATGGATGCTAATTTTCAAATTGACCTAAAAATCTCGATGTGTGGAAATAAAGTTTAACTTTTGGGTATAGACTTGTTTTTCTCATACATTAGTTCAAAGTAGGTAGTCTAATAACCTGTAACTGCTACCTCTAAAATAATAATTAAAATAAACCTATATACGAGAACAATACAAATAGAACTTTTTAAAAAACATTTCAATACGTTATAGCTATTTATAGTGATTATTAATGCATATTGTGCAATAATCATGTATTATTTTTGACTTTTACAATAAAAATTAAGAAATAAGTTTTATTTTAAATTCCTATGCGACAATTTCAAATAAGAAAGAATGGCGTTGTTTATTACTTTTTACAGAATGGTCAATATTAAGCATATCGAGTTGTCTCTCAACAATTATATCTTCAGAATAAGCCATATAATACAAATCCAAACTCACTTTTTGAACATCATCCACATAAGCATATTTTATAAGGTTTTTCTTACTAAAAACTGTTTGAAATTAGTGAAATATTGCTTTCTACTGATCATCAAATGTTTCAAAATTTTTTGTTAACAATTCATTATTGTTTATAACTACATTCTCTTATTATTGCTGATAACTATCTTCTCTTAGAGCAATGATTAAAAGTTACGGTTTTATCTGCAATTTTAAACTTTTTATTCTGAGTGAGCAAAGAATGGATTAAAGTTAATTAATATAATTTTTCAAACAATTTATTTTTTTAAATAAACTAAAATTCTCTTAGAAAAAACGCTAGAAAATTGCTGATTTGGTAAAATTTCCAATATTTTTCAACTTTTCATTTGGAGTGAGCTAATTAATTACATTTGATACAAATACTTGTTTAAAACACGTATTATTGTTTCTGATTATCTTCTTTTAGAGTAATGCTAGAAAGTTGAGGTTTTTCTACAATTGACAACTTTTTGTTATTTTTTTTATTTTAGAGTGTGGTAGGTATTAATTAATGCAAGTGGACAAAGTAATTGCCTAACCAATTTATTCTTCTTTAAATCTACCATCTCTGTCAGTAAATCTAGAAATTTGTGGATTACATTTTTCCTCGATGAAGTATTTTACTCTTATTCTAATATTTTAAATATATTAATTTGAAGTAGAAGGTTATGTAACAATGAAGATAGAAACAATGGATGAAATAATTAGAAGCAGGTTTTCAATTACAATACGAAGCTTATTGCTGGGTATAAAGTGAAAATTTGATACTCCTTAAAGAAAATAAGTTGTCATCGATGATAATATACATATATAAATAAATCAAAAAGTTCTTGTTTAATTTACTAACTGCTATAAAATAAAATTTAAAATAAGAGGTCCCAGAAAAAAATCTAAGAAGAAAAAATACTGTTCAATTAAATGGTTCTCCTTGATTTTATTTATTATTTATTTATAACTGAAAAGTGAAAGGAATGTTAAAAGTTTCAGAAAAACGCAACTTTCTCTCATTATGCTAACACAAGATAATTATAAGCATATAAACTTCTTTAAACACATATTTTCTTAATTTTCATCAGTTACTATTGCATTACTCTAAACGAAAAGTTGACGAGAAGTTTGAAACTTCTGGAAAAAAGCGGAATTTTTAATCATTTCTCTGAAAGAGGAGTTATAAACAGGAAGAAATGATTAAAACAATTATATTTCTTGACTTTTGATTAATTTTTTCCTCACTATGAGTGAAAAGCTGAAAATTCTTTAGAAATTTAAGAAAAAAACGCAACTCTCTACTTCTATTCAAAGAGAACATTGTCATAAATAATAGTAAGTTGTATAAATCATTACTTCCATTAACTGTTATCACCAGAAAAACAGGCTTATGGGGATGAAAATCAAAAATTCATTTTTAATGTGTATTCAATGATTTATTGTTAAAAGAAATATTAGCGAGACGGCTCCATAAGCCTGATATTGATGATTCTGTAAAAAATTTACACATTTTTTAATGAAAAATGCAGTGTTTGGCTCCATGAAATTTGAGCATCCGCTGAATAAAAATGTTAAAAAATGTAGTTATTTTGTTTAAAAAAATAAAATTAGGCAGTGTGAGCAGAAAATTAAAAAAAAAATTAATGCGTTTTGGGAACAACTTAGTGCACACCAAACATCTGTGGGCACATTTCTGCTACTCATACTAAGCTTACTTCGTCTATCTGTAAGATTTAAATGTACCAGAAATCTGTATTAGAAATGAAAAAAATCTTTGGCGAAGCGACTCCAAGAGGAATTACATCAAATAAATGTGAAAGTGTAGTTATTGCTATTAATTTAAATTCATTCAAGAATATTTTGCTTAATTGCAGATTTTTAAACTAAAATAAAGTGAATTCTATCAAAATCAAGTGAAATTAAGTGATCTCTAATCTTATCAGCATAACTGAAATTAATAATAATAAACTTCATTAGGTGCAAATTGAGTTTCAGTCATCACACTATATTCAAGTTTATTTTTAACAGAGCAATAATATAAAAGTATTTCAAATTAAATAGTAAAATTTAATTTAGTTGTATCATTTCAGCTCAAATTCAAGTAAACGAAATTGCATTCAAGAGAAAGTTCATACTATGTGGTCTGAAACGAATTTTTGGCTATAGTAATTCCATATAATCCAAAAAAGCTCAAAAGTAAATTTAGGTTAATCAAACTAAATGAATTAAATGTAAGTCCACGCAAGTTTAGTTTAATTTTAGTTTAATTTACATATTTTTGCAATTTATTATATATTACGTTATTGTAGTTTCATGCATATTAGGTTATTAATTGACACATTCAGAACGGCTTTTTGTAATATAGATACAGACAATAAATTTACCACTTCCGCCACATGGGACTATCGTAGTCTAAAATGTCTATATTTAAAGGGAAATATGTCACTACTTTCAACAGACATGCTTCAAAGTTTTTAAAATAATTTTTCAGAAATGCAAAATTTTATTACCAAAAATGAAAACTGCGCCGAATGTTAGGAATTTCTAACCTCAAACTGATCGATTCTAAATCATAACAAACTTTGAAGATTATTATTCTTGTCTCATGATCATTTGAAACTGGTTTTAAACAATAATTTTACTTCTATAGATTTAGAAAAGGAGTATCTTTTAAATGATTTATTAATTTAAATATTTTTATTTTTATAATCAAAAATAATTCTCTTATATTTTACCGAATATTAAAAAACATGAATTTATTATTATTATTAATAATTCTAAGCTCTCTTGTAGATGCATTTTCTATATTGTACAAAATCAAAAGATTACAGCGCAGCTTGTGGATGAAAAGAAATTACACTTTGTTCCATATTGTTGCATTGGATTAGAAAGGAGGTATCAAATAAGGACAGTCATTTAAAACCATTATTATCTATCTGATTTCCAAAAAACAATATAATAAGATTTTCCAAACGATTACAATCAAAGATATAATATTAAAAAAGAAATTAATTTTGCCTGCAAATGTTGATGATGCCTTTGTAATACAGGCATTGAATAAGACAAAACATTAGGAAGCATGATTGTGTTATAGAGAGCGACCAGAACATGATAAATCAATTCTCTTTTTATTTTCCATAATAATATAATCTACTAAAAGCATTTCATTAAATGGGAAAATTATCACTAGGACCAATTTTCATTGATACAGGATAAATAGTAACACAAATCAAATTGATATCTAAATGAATATCGGGAAGGTATCAAGGAAATCGCCAATTATTAAACGCATTAATTTTGCATCCAGTTATGAATATTAACTTTTCCAAACACTAGCTAAATTTTAATAAAGTTACATAAACTATTAAATTATAAAGACCTAATCCCTTTCATACACTTATTTTATCGTTTTGAGATAAAAGTTATTTTTACAAAGTTGTGAGTATGTACTTGAAATTTTAGGGTTTTTAAAAAATACCACTTTTTTCCTTAAACCTTTACAACTTTTGACCAAATTAAAAAAGTTTTATAAAAAAGACCTCTTCTCTTTCATGACATCTTATATCGCTTGACAAAAAAACTTAAACTTCAATTTTTCGAGAAACAATCCCATGGCATTATCCTTACAGAATTTCTACATTTTGTAAGCAAGAAAGAAATCAAGATAATATAAAAATGGAGCTTTCTATTTGAAAACATCTATACCGGATTTTATGGAGAAATTTATTTTTTACTTTATTTTATATATTTTTTTAATTTACTATTTTCCTTTTTTCTTATTTTTTCTGTTGGATATCATTTTCTTAAGTAGATAAAAACTAAGGATGTACTCATACTCACATATTTTATAACATAGAAATACATTTTATCATAAGCTGGAAACATTTTTGAATGTAAAAATATCTTTAAATAATTTTAATAATAATATTCACATGTTCTAATTTTCTCTTTAGTATGATACAGAGAAAAATAATTTTTTACCTCTGAAAATAAAGAAAATAGTTTTATATGACATTATTAGTAATGTTATTTTGAATCTTAAAAGAATAAAAAAGATATTTTTCTGGAAAATCTGATTTTTGGCAAGACTTTTAGTATGGCAAACTATTTCCTCTTTTATTTTCTTCCAACAAAATAAAATTTTTAATATTAAGTGTTGAATGTTGATCCTTACGAAAGTACGTACTATATTCAATCTGGGTAGTCTCATGAAAAAGACAAAATTTTATTTTACAGGCAGGGTTACATGGATTAACTGGACACATAGAATTCAACGAAGGTAGAAGAAACAACTTCAAACTGGACCTTCTCAAGCTTAAAAGAGAAGATCTCGTAAAGGTTGGTGAATGGAAACCTGAAAGTGGAGTAAATGTTACAGACGTTGGAGCTTTTTACGATAGTACGGCTACAAACATTACCCTTGTCGTAATGACGAGAGAGGTAAGTTTTCTCTACTAAAAAAAGTTTCTAGCCTACCTTAGAACATATTTCACTTTTTCAAGACAACTTTACTGACAAAGAATTTAGTGATTATTTGGAAAAACAATAAACTGCAATTAATTCGTTAATTAACCAAATACAAATTTTATTTTACTGACACACAAAAAAGGTGCTAACTCACGTAGGAAACTCTCGAAACTTTAACAGCCGTAATGAATTCAAGTAGAAACACAATAAAAAAAAATTTCATTATAATCAAGTAAACGGCTTTGCAATGTACTGAAACAAAATTGAGCCATAAATGTTTCATATTAGGCAATACGGATACTGATATTAATTCCATTTTTTTTTTAGTTTTTACATGGATTAATAGGATGAGCATAATTGAAGTTCAAAATAAATTTGTAAGAAATGGACCTAAGACAAAATTTAATCCCTAGTTTGTTCTGTAAACATCAGCGCCCTCAACTCCACAACACCTTTTCATTTAATATCAAGGAGTTAGCACCTTTTCAGTTGGTCTCTACCAGATGACGCGATTTAAGTTTCACAATTATTAGCTGCAATTTTCTATATTTTTTACCTAGATGAAGCAAATATCGCATTCGCAAATGCAGAATC
Organism: Druon quercuslanigerum; assembly: GCA_010014905.2. Taxonomy (NCBI): domain Eukaryota; kingdom Metazoa; phylum Arthropoda; class Insecta; order Hymenoptera; family Cynipidae; genus Druon; species Druon quercuslanigerum. The sequence continues at coordinate 5,746 of JAAAKG020106451.1, read as the reverse complement.
TAGGGTTCGCTGTTTAGCCCCGATGTCTGATACCACACAAGTTAATCAATATAAATAATTCTCCACATTTAAAAAAATTCCTTTCATTATATTTCTTCTGGTAATAACCCTGCTTATAGTTTATTATTTTTCTTTAAATCCTATAATTCCTTATCCAATTCCCATCTTCAAATTACATTCATCATGCTTCCATTACCTGCTTCTATTCCATATTCTACTTGTATTACTCGAGCTCTTCAGCAGCGTAAAGATTTTCCATGTATTCGTCCCATCTCTACATCTTATTTTCACTTTCTATTAGAATTGTTCCTCTCTTTTTCGTTAGCACGTTGATTTTCTCTCCTGCTTTTCTCATGTTTCTTTTACTTTAATGTACATGGCATATTTCTTTTTCTGATTCCATTTCTACACTTCCTTACATGCATTTGCTATTCCATAATTACTTGCTTTCTTAACGCCAAAGGAAATTTTCAGTACCATTATCAATTACTTTAATCATTTTTTCTTTTTTTCTTTTCTTGTTTTTACAGGAAAAACCGTACGTTATGGTAAGAGATGACAAAAATCTTACTGGAAATGCGAGGTTTGAAGGTTTTTGCATCGACTTGCTGAAGTGGATTGCAGCACAAGTGGGTTTTCAGTATGCCATTCGATTAGTACCTGATCATATGTACGGCGTCTATGATCCAGAAACACAGGAATGGAACGGAATCGTAAGAGAACTGATGGAAAAGGTAAGTCAAAATTTTTTACAATTTGGATCAAAAAAAATATAGGAATAGAAATTTAGTTAAAATAGGGGACAGAAAAATTTTGTTTTCATGACTATTTTTTAGTCTAATACGCGCAGCAAAAAGAAGACTTACATTTTTGTACATTTTTTTTCTTCATGTTCCACTGTAGCCTCAACCACGAAAATGTTACACTGATAATCGAGTTTCCTACCTACATGGAAAATCTGAGTCAATTGCTGACTGACTTATACGAAACATAACAAAATCAATGAAAAATCAGTAAAAAGTGAAACCATAAACTGTATATTGATTTCAAAAAGTACCTTAGCGAGGTTACAGTAAACGGATAAATGAATAAACTTCTGATATATTTGAAACACTATAAATCGATGATGTTTCATGCGTTGATTTTGGAAATGGCCTTAAAAATAGCCGAAAAAGTAATTTTCGAAGTTAAATATAAAAAACTACTTTCAAAATAAAAATGAAATATTAAGTTTGAAATTAACAAATGGATCTATATGAAAATCAAGGATGTAACTAGATACCTTTTCGGAATATGTCAAGGCGTTTTTTAGTTAGAAAGAATTTTAACCATTTCATTGTTATAAAACAATACGTTAAATGAATAATTTAAACAATTAAAATGTTCTAAACAATTTCCGAGATTTTAAATGCTCCCCAGAACTCTTACTAGTCAATAATTAATAAACTAACTATTTTCTATCTTCTACACCTTGACTTCCTGCTACATCAGAATCTAGCTATAGATTTCCGATTTGTTCATTTTTATAAATAAAACTAAAAGTCCTATCGAAAACCTAAAGAATGCATGAATTTGTCTGCGTAAACAATAACATTGTTAATAATTTTTTTGAAATTTATTGAAAGAGCTACCTATAGATTGCTGATTTTAATTTATAAAAAATACGAAAATCAGTTTCCTATTGCTAGATCCTGTTGTAGCAAGGCGTCAGCCTGGATAGGATAAAAAGAATATTTAAACTAACCTTTTCGAGCTATTCAATATTTAATTTTATTATATATTTCTTAGGTTATGTTATAATTTAGTAATTAACTTTTAATTGCGTTCCATAATTGTGAAATAATTTCGAAAAATTATGAATAATTTGATTGTAAAATAATACAGGTTGTTTTTTTCATCTTCAGACATTAGAATATATCAAGAAATACGCATCCACCGAAAAAAATATCAGCAATAAAAACTTTTTATGTTCGGCAAGAAAAACGACAATTATTAGCTGCAATTGGATATATTTTTTACCTAGATGAAACAAATATCGCATTCACAAATGCTCAGAAAGAATTTACCCCACACCTGCCCCCTGAGATTGGAAGGAGACGTTACCTTAAAATTTAAAATTGGAACCTACATTTTTCATTGCAAATTCAGATTCTCCATTAAAAACTACATCAGTTTTATTATAAAATTTTTGTTCAATTCGTCCTAGAAAGCGATGCATTGGCGAAAAATGGCATTGTTAACTATTTGAGAAATGCGATTTTAAACGATAGATAAACCGAAAAATGGTCGGTTTGTTTGGGTTGGTTAGTATGGGTTGGTTTGTTTCAGTTCATTGTGTTGCTTACGTTCGTTCGGTTTGAATTTGGTATCTTAGTTACATTCGTTCGTGCAAAAAAGCATGGAAGTTACGTTTTACTTGGGTTAAGTAATAGTAAAAATTATTTTTTAAACTAAAAAAAAAAAATAAAAAGGATATAATATCAATTACAAATATTCAAAATGATCATAGAGCTACAGGAGTGGAATAAAAATAAACAGGATAAAAAAGTAAAGTATCAGAGAACATCGTAAATAATTCAAACAGCAGAAAAAAAATTCTAGGAAGAAATTTTAATACGAATAAAAGAAAATGATTGAAATCTTAAAGTCAATTATGGAGTTTTGAAATTCGTACATATAATGGTCATTTATAACACTAATAGTAACTTATATCGAACTGATTCTATTTTGAAATCACTGCAATTTTTTTTCTGATAATATTGATGATTCTCTAAATTTCGGAATAAAGTTTTGCCATTGAAAATATTTCATGAAAATAAAATAAAACCAATTCTAGTATTCTGCACTTTTACGTCTCAAAAAATCATATTTGCGAATGGAAGAGGACGGGATGAAATTCAAAATATTATACAGGAAAATGTGTAATTTTACATTATAATTTCGTATAAACATAATATTGTTGAATATAATGAATGATTTTTTTTTAAATATTTTCTATGCCAAAACTTTATTTTAAAAATTTAAGAATTATCAATTTTATCATTAACTTTCACTATTAAACTAATAATGTATATCATATTCAACGTAAAATGTTATATACTCATAATATACAAAAATCTTGTTTTCTGCATTAGAGTGAATTTCGATAACTAGCTTCTGGGACATTTTGTAAAATAATTTTTTTATTATGAAGAATTTAAAGCAACAAAGTTTGCAATATAAAATCTAAAAACAGCCTTTACATTTTTCTCAATACGCACATGATTTATCACTCTTCAATAATTCACAATATGTACCTAAATGCATCTCCTTTTCGCTAAGCCCTAGGATTTGGACATTATTCACTGCGTCAAAATATTTTGTGTTGAGGCTTTACGGACTTTATTTTTTGCGCAAAAAGTATTAAATGTAACGTCAGAATTCTTTACAAGACATTTGTGCATAAATAGCACAGTAAAACGCTGGTGTTAAATTTGTTGCAGCTCAAATTTTATTTATATTTATTCCTATATGAACGTAGTTACACATCTGGGCGTCTAGTGGAAATTATCATTTTGAGACTGAATTTTAGCTCATTTAGAGAGTTGTGGAGTGCTGAACCGTGCTGTCACCTACCTTAACACCTGTCAAAGCAATTATTTGCTTTGCGATAATAAACTAAATAATTGTTAATAAGCAAATTAATTGAAATAATATTTACCTATTTTAAACTTTCTTACATATAAAGGTGCTTACTAGTCAGAATAGAATTAAAACTTCCTAATGCAACTTCCAAATCTTCGGTTAGTCATGGCCATCGACATTTAGAGTAAAACCGGGATGTATAGAAAAAGTCATGGTCAGTGTTCTCAGAACGCGGTTTTGACTAACCTAAGATTTGGAAATTATACTACGCTAAGTATAATTTTTATTTCAAGACACTAATTCTCACTAGTAAATGAGAGGAAATTAAAAATTAGGTAATTATTATTATAACTTACCTGCTTATCAACAACTATTTCACCCAGATAACGCCGACTAAATTATCTTTATAGGTCACTGGCAGTTTGAAGATAACACTTCACGTTGATGAGAAAAACACTCTTAAAATGATGAATTTCCCCTAAATTCTCATCATGAATGTATGTGGCTCAAATTTGTTGCAACTCAACTGAAAATCGATTTTGTTGCACTTTCGAGGTTCGGCTATTTTCTGTAAGGTTTTCGTTAATGTATTAAATCCATATCAATTTGAACCATTTGTAAAATCCGTAAAATATATTCCAATGAATTCGATAGTTTGATACCAATTTTTATGATAGATACTATCATTTTTATTATTAGTCTCTGCAGTAAAATGGAAATTGTCCAAAATAGGCTCAAATAAAAAGTGAAAGGATAGGATGCTAAAAGATTGTTGAAAATTATTATGAAAAACACAGGCTATTTTTTAGAAAATCCAGTATTTAAAATAAAAATCTGCTCCCGCATCTGTTAAATCTCGCGCTTCGCGCTCATTCGTTTATTTTCCCCGCACTACCAGCTCGATCTTCGTACTTTCTCTACATTTATGCATAGATCTGTTAAAAATAAGGGTAAAAGCATTGCAAACTGCAATTTAGTGATTGTGAATTCTCCTTTCTAAAGGCTCCATCGACTTTAACGGACACATGCTCGTCACGCATCTCGTGCTTCGTACTAGACTTTATCCAAAATGCGAACTTTTCTACATTATGTTTGACTCTATTAGATATAAAATGTATATTATATTTATTTTTTTTTCTTCGTTTAAAGCGGCTTTTTCAAATATTTGTCCTAGAATATTTGCTAAGAATTCATTTTAAAGTTCATTTTATGTTCTAAAAACAGAGGTATATATGTATATAGGACAATTAGTTTACGAGATATGAATTTTTGTTAATTGATATTGTGCATTTTTCAGTGAAGATAAATGGATAATTAATATCCATTGTTGAGAAAAAAAGCGTTTGGGTTTTTTATATTGGACTGTGAAATTTTATAGTTCAAAGCGTATACAATTTTTTATTTAATTCGTTTAAATGTTCATATTTGATAAAAAATGCGTTGAGTTTCATTTTGCTAAAATGTTTACCAGATTATGCATCTTCAGGTAAAAGTATATTTAAGGTGCTACCCAAACTTTTAACATTGTTTGTAATAAATAGTTCTAGCTGAAAATTTGTTTCGCATATTTACAGCCGACAGATAAGTTCCGTAGAATCATTGATGAAAGGCCATAGCAAGATAAGCATGGTTTGGGTGCCCCGCTTGGATGTGATTCATCTTGCGGGGGCAAGTGGTTTCCCCTAAAAAAAATGTTTACGAAAGTTATAAACAAATTTTGAAAAATAAAAAAATCCAATTTTCTCGAAAACAGCTTTAAAGATCATGATGGTCAAAATATATGTTATAGAGGGTACTAAGGTATTTTCGAAAAAAATTCAATAATCAGTTCTGTTAATTATAAAAGGATAAAAAAATTATTAAAATTTTTTAATAATTCTTTTAAAAGGAAGTACTTCTGGAACACCAATAAGTTTCATTCTATATCATGCTCACATTGAAGGCATCAATATATATTTTTGCTGAAATGATCAAACCATTACTTCATAATTTAAAAAATAAAAACTGCTTTCTGGCCCCTCAAGAGTATGCAATTCAATGAAAAAAAGGGGCCAACTTAATTTTTAGCTTATGACGCAGTAAGTTATACGCAATGGTGTAATAAAATTCAGATGCAACAGCA